>JAJMHY010000018.1:0-73731 GCA_030583325.1 Saccharomycopsis selenospora
TTTATTTATTTTATATAATTATATAAGAAGATATATATAGAAAAATAGTTATAGACAAATACTAATAACTATCTACATAATCTCTAATAAATTTTATTTCATTTCTAACAACTTTATCTAAATATAAACCTTACCTGTTTGTTAAACAAAGCAACATTATAACAATATTTGTTTGTTAAACAAACACCCTATTACAACAGAATAGTATATCTATATTAAGAGAAAATGGTCATTAACAATCACCTATTAGTAATAATGATTCATAAGAATCTTCTAGAAAAAGCAGAAACATGGAAATTGACACTGATTGAAGATAAAATGAAATAGAACCTACATCATAAAATCTAATATAAATATGATTGATTTCGAACATATTTTAATTCATTTTATTCAATCATATTTTACTTATCTATATAGAAGATATATATAGAAAAATAGTAATAGAATAATATCAATAACTAAGTACATAATATCTAATACATTTTATTTCATTTCTAACAAATCTAGTTAATTAAACTTAACCTGTTTGTTAAATAAACAACCCTATTACAACACTATCTTTGATATATTTTATTTTTACTTCTTAATTTTATCTTATTTTCTCTAAAACAATGAACTCTATTTATTCTTATTTAACTTGTTCTTTATGCGATGTAGGGTTTCTGTCGTAACCTGCTGGTCACAATATGAGTAATCAATATTAATAATCAATATTAATAATCAACAGTAATAATCAATATAACAATAATGACTCATAACAACGACTCATAAGAATCTACTAGAAAGATCATAAATGTGGAAACCTACATTGATTGAAGATAAAGTAAAATAGAACCTACAACATAAAGTCGAATATAAATATGATTGATTTCGAACATATTTTAATTCACTTTATTCAATCCTACTTTACTTATTTATATAGAAGATATATATAGAAAAATAGTTATAGAAGAAGACCAATAACTATCTACATAATCTCTAATACATTTTATTTCATTTCTAACAACTTTATCTAAATATAAACTTTACCCGTTTGTTAAACAAAACAACATTATAACAATATTTGTTTGTTAAACAAACACCCTATTACAACAGTTTCCAATTCTTCGGTTTTTCTAGAATATTCCGTTGGTCCTATATGATTCCAACATTATTAGGAGATTCCGATCATCCTAGATGGTTCCAGTATATGCATTTATTAATAATTGATAATATTTAACTTGAAATATGGTCCTTATAATAATTGTGACAGCGAGCTACGACATAACTCAAGATCATAGTAGTGACTATAAATATAATAAGAATTGATTAAAGAACTGGTCTGAGATAAAGATATGATTCAAGTGTCAATAAGTTAAAAAATCATTGAAAATTAAAACACCTACTGAATTTTCTTGCAAGTACATATCATGATAAAAAATAAGTGACTTTGCATTTTTCACATTCTTCATATTTTTAAGATTAGTTATATTTGTTAAGTCGAAAAATATGCAGTTTGTCTGTATAAATAACAAAAACTACAGGGCTGGACCAGAATTAAAAGAAGTATTAAAAGAGGTATAACGATGAATAATTAAAACTTATATCTTAAAAATGAGGTTTTTGAAGTAATTTTAGAAATTAATTAATTCTTAAGGAATGTATTGATGTTATTTTTTAATTTTTCATAGCTTAAAACGAAGTTCTATAAAACATTTAAATGCTTGAATTATTAATACTCCTTAATCTAGGGAGTGAGGAACTCTTAAATTCATGTACCAAAAAAAAAAATACAATAAGAATAGAAAAAAGAAAGAATAAGTCTCAGTTTATTATTTCTAAAGATAATTAAAATTATAAACGTAGCTTTTGATTTTACTCTTTTGGTAAAGAATTTAATAATAAGTATAAAATTAAAATTTAGGCACAAATTCTCGTTAATTTGGAACTACTTTTCTTCCAATTTCATTTTTTTTTAATATAGTTTACAAATTGAATAACTTCAGTAATCATACAGAATACATCCAATGCTAAAAAGACCCATGAACTATCTAAACATTTATATTGATAAGATATATATATTTATATATATTTTATTTTGTTATCAAATTATTTTAATTATTACTGTATTTATAAATAAAGAATATTAAAAAAAAAACAGAAATTAAAAAACGTATAGCCTACACTTTTTGGTATTAATTTTTTTCCTCAATAATATATATTTTCAATAAATTTATTATGTTAAAAATAATACTTAAGTCAATAGTTGGCTATGATTGGATTTCTTTGTTGTTTATATAATAGTATCAATGAACAATTTTATTAAAATTTGTCTAGAGTTGGCTTCATAGTTATTGTCCAGATAGACAATTTTTTTTTAAAAGTAATGATAATAAATTTCTTTTTTCTCAGTACTATTATAGAGAAGAGGAAGAAGAAAAAAAAAAAACTCTGTAACTAATGCAGATCTTTTTTTTTTGATGTGATGAAAGTATATTTCCAGATGAACTAATAATAATAATAAATAATGGAAAGCTACATCTATTTTAAGTCAAAATAAGATGTTACCCTTGTCCATATAGAGACGCTAAAAATAATTTTAGTGTCTTTTTTTTCTTATTATTTCATTTTATTTCATTTTATTTCATTTTATTTCATTTTATTTCATTTTATTTCATTTTATTTCATTTTATTTCATTTTATTTCATTTTTTTCATTTTATTTCATTTTTCTTCCAAGATATTCTTCCTGATGCAATAAATATAATACCAACTTCAACTTTCTTGATGCTTGCATGAATCTTTGTTTATCATGGGGGGAACTCTAACAGCAACTATAGCTTCTTTATTTTATTTTTGTTCTTCTTTTGAGTTGTCTATAAAGGATTCAAGAAAATCTAACTTTTTTTTTAATATTTAAATTTCTTAAAGACAACAAGAAATATATAAATATGTCATTTCCTAATTTTTTCAACCGTTTTACTTGAAATAAAATAAACCCATTATCCAAAATTAACCAAAAATTTGAAGAAATATATATATATATATATATAGTGGTGTATACATCTATAAAATGTTTAAGCCAGATAGTAATAATTTCAATTTACATGCTACTACTGATTATTCAAAAGAAAGCTTCCCACAGGAAAACTTTCCCCAGGATTCTATCAGCAATCTTCAATATGGAAATGATGACGATGATGATTTCGCATACATAAGTTTAGAAACTAAAAACATAAGAGTCAATGAATTAGCTGAAAAATATAATATCAATCAAAAGAAATTTTTGATGAAGACTGATCTTTTTGTTTTGCCACCATTATTATTATTATATTTTATCGCTTTTATGAACAAAAGTATGTTTGGTTATGCTAAGATTCTTGGTATAAATGGTGAGTTGAAAATGTCTAATACACAATATACTGAAGCTTTCTTTGCTTATTTTATGCCTTGCTGTTGTTTTCAATTTTTATCTAATATCATTTTAAAGCATATCAGACCTCATTTTTGGATTAGTATAACTTACTTGATTTATGGAGTCATTGGTATCGCTACTGGATACTGTAGAAATTATGGTGGGTTTGTTGCATGTCAAGTATTGCATGGATTAATTCAAGCTGGTTCAGAAACTGCGGTTTTATATATTCTATCACATTATTATACAAGAAAGGAAGCCCAAAAAAGATTCTCTTTATTTTATTCTTCTGGGTGTATCTCTGGTATTGTAACTGCTTTGATATCTGGTGGTATTAATAGACATTTAGAAAATGATAACTATCCTAAATGGCAATGGTTATACATTATTGAAGGCTCAATGACTATGGCAGCCGGAGTTGTTTTATTCTTTTCTTTCCCTGATTTTCCAGAAGGGGCTAGATTCTTCAGTGATAATGAAACTTTGTTCATCATTAAAAAATTAAAAGTTTTTCAAGGGGAATCTGGTTATAATTTAGATTTCACTGGTAAAGATGTTATTAAAACTATTTGTGATCCAACCGTTTTCTTACCTTCTTTAATGAGTATGTGTATTTCAGTTGGTGTTTACGGATCATCTTTCATTGAACCAATTACTTTTACTTATTTAATTCCAGACGCTAAACGTGCAACTAAATATCTTACTTACCCTTGGGTTATCACTTTTATTTGGATGAATTTCATGGCCTGGGTTTCCGATTTTATAAAATTAAGATCACCATTAGTTATTTTTAATATCTTTATTGTTATTGCTGGACTTGGTATGGCTGTCAGTGCTCCTGCTTCTTTTGGATTTAGTTGGTTTCTTTATAGTTCTGCCTGTATGATGATAGCCTGCTCATATAGTATTTTACCGTTGGTATTTTGTTGGGGTAATTTGAATGTTTGTGGTCATTTACGGAAAAGTGTTTCAACATCTATGGATGTTAGTTTAAGTAGTTTTGGCGGGGTCTTAGCATTATGGGCTTTCAGTGGCAATGATTCTCTTTATAAGACTGGTTTTAAAACTGGTTTAGGATTTACTTCATTCTGCGCTTGTATTTGTTTGTTATATTGTGGCTTCATATATAAAGAAAATAAAAAGAAGAGATCCACTGAATATAAAGAGTATTTCATGGGATTAAGCAAAAAACAAAGGATCATTAATGGTGATAAAAGTCCTAATTTTGATTATATGTATTAATTCCTCAAATTATCAACTTCTTATGATTTAAATATTTATTTTACTTTATTTTACTTTACTTTATTTTCGTTGCCGACTTTTTTTTACCCCCATATTTACGTACAATCAGTTTGTTTCTCTTTATACCTTATTATGCATTTTTGAATCAATTCAAATATAATTATGCTAGTTAATTTATTAATGAAAAAGATAAAGTAAACTAAAATAAATGGGCCAATAGTTAATTAGATATTACATATCACGATAACTGATATTATAAACGTTGTTAAGAGATTATTTACTCTCCAACTTTGGAAGAATTAAAGTCAATAAATACTAAATGATTATAATTGCAGAAATCGCCAAAAGTAATAAATATATGTAAAAAAAGTATGTGCATCACCGAAAAAGCACACTTTTTCAATGATAAATTCAGACTCATGATAAAAAAATACATAATAAGCATCACAAATGAAAATTATACGGAAGTATATCAAAAAAGGGAAACAATACATAATAGTATAGTTTTTTTATATTTACATATTTATTTTTATTTATTTATTTCGGAAATAACATGTATAACTTATACTGCTTATAATCTCGGTCAGAAATAGGCAAAATCAAATAATCATATTAATATTAAGAAATCATTTTTTATAAAAAATGACTATAGATCTAGTCTATAAACGCTACAAAAACAATGCAATAATTATTATTGTATATTTTTATAAGGGACAAAAGCTATTATTCTCAGAAACCTAAATTTAGAGGAGACTAAAGTCAAAAAAAATTAAAGGGGCAAAATGGGTAACCCAGTAGCACTTGAAACAATTAAATTTTTTTCTTTGTTTTCCTCAACTTTTTTCGGCGACACAAAGTTATACTTGTCGTGATATTTTTTAATCAAATCATTTAATATTTCATGTGACTATATAGTTCTTCTTTATAGTTTATATATTTATTAGCAATGTAAAGTTTTATAATAATGATTAATATGATTTTATATATTATTTTGCCAATAATATCACTTTCTTCTTTATTTTTTTTTCTATTTTAGTATTATTCCGTATAACAATGATATTCTAATAAAAAGTATCTAAAAAATCCTGCTTCCATATTCAGAAATGCTAAGACCAAAATGCAGATTGTAGAGAACGGAAAAAACATGCACCTCATACTACTAAAAATTTTATGCATGCAGATCTATCTACAACTTTTTTTTTCTTTTTGCTTATATACTACTGTTATAAAATGATTGTTTAGCTGTGATTAAGTACTACAGACTTTTCTATTACGAGAATGTAAACATCAATATTTCACTATTTATAATTATAAATTATATTATTCTTCATATATAAGAATATATATTCTGCCATATCAATTAATTAATTTCTGACAATTGATTAAAGTGATAATAGTAATCCTCTTTTTGTATTTGTTATCTTCTTTATTCTATTCTTTATCAAGTAAAATTTACCATCCTCACTAGCATTTGAGACTAAGATATCTTCTAATTTTCTTTCTTTCTTTTTTATTATTTTGGTTTGTATATGATCTCAAATCTTTTTTTTTAGGACCTAATAAGTAACAAAAAATTGCTTTTTTTCTTTCATCCACCCTTATGTTAGTTTGCAGCTCTCTTTCTTTTTTATTTTACCTATAGATCTATAGTACACACATCACATATATCTTTTTTTAATCTTCCTTCCATAGCATCGAGATATAGTGAGAATTTTTTTATTGTTATTAGATGAAAATCATACAACTCTTGAAAATATAACCTCTTATATTATTCATGAATTGTATATGAGATGTATTATTCATTTTTCTATTCAATATATTTCATTTTTCTGTATGTGCATTATTTCCATTGTTGTATTAGTTTATTATTGAATTTTATTTTATTTTAATTGAAATTCGTGATACCTTCTGAGGACTTATTAAAAAACTTTTCGAAATTTTGTGTTTTGGATAAGGTTAGGGATGGGTGTTATTTAAACTTTTCATACATTAGTTATAAAATCAAACAATATTATAAACTTTTTTCCCAGCATAAACAAATAATATTAATCACCACGCATATAATTAAATACCAAATATCTATTATCCGGTTTGTGTCTTTGTTTCTTATATATAAGGATAAGGATACATTGGAACTATTATGACAAAATTTTCAATTGTTGTTTTTTGCGATTTCCTTTATAAATATAAAGTGAAGCCCCCAAGTATTTTCTAATGGAAATTCTTTTTCTCTTTTTATTTTCATCTTATTGTTATTCTTTTTAAGTATTTTTAAAAATAGGATTCCTCAGTAATAACAAGTTTACTTACCAGCCATTTAAAGATGAAACAAAATAATTTTGATCTTAATCAACAAGTGATTACGCCAACAGATTCCGATTTTTACAATCCTAATGATGAAGAGGAACATAGAGGTTACGATGAAAATGAATATCAATATATCAGTAAAGAAATGAAAAGAATAAATGTGCAAGAACTTGCAAAAGAATATCTGATAAAAGAAAAAAAATTATTGATGAAAACTGATTTATTTGTGATGCCACCATTATTATTATTATATTTTATTGCATTCATGAATAAAAGTAATTTTGGGTTTTCTAAAATTTTAGGGATTAATAAAACTATAGAGATGACTAGTACTCAATATTCAGGAGCTTTCTTTGCTTATTTTTTACCTTGTTGCTGTTTCCAATTTTTATCTAATATCATTTTAAAGCATATCAGACCTCATTTCTGGATTAGCACCACTTATTTGATATATGGAGCTATTGGTATAGCCAGTGGTTATTGTAGAAGTTATGGAGCATTTGTTGTTTGTCAAGCGTTCCATGGATTAATTCAAGCTGGCTCAGAGGCTGCGGTTCTATATATTTTAGCTCATTATTATACTAGAAAAGAAGCACAAAAAAGATTCTCAATTTTTTATTCAGTTATATGTGTTTCAAGTATTGTCTCTGCTTTATTAACTCTGGGTATATTCTCTAATTTACAAGATACTAAATATCCTGGTTGGCAATGGCTTTTCATCATTGAAGGTTCAATGACTATGTCTGCTGGTGTTATATTATTTTTTACTTTTCCAGATTTTCCTGAAGGGGCTAGATTTTTCAGTGATAATGAAACTTTGTTCATCATTAAAAAATTAAAAGTTTTTCAAGGGGAATCTGGCTATAATTTGTCTTATAGCATACATAATGTTGCTAGAACTATTATTGATCCTGTTATCTTGATACCAGCCTTTATGAGTTTGTGTATTTCCTTCGGTATTTACGGTGCTTCTTTTGTCGAACCAATTATCTTAATTCTTCAACTTGGAGATATGCCAAATAATCTTTGGTATTTTATGGTTCCATGGGTAGCAGCATTTGTCTGGGTTAACTTACTGGCATGGTTCACTGATATTGCTGATAAAAGATTTCCATTTGTTTTTTTAAATATTTTCATTATTATTGCTGGTCTTTGTATGTGTATTAATTCTGTTGAAGAATATGGTATTGTGCCAGTTCCTTATACTGGTGCAGTTTTAATTATTGCTGGTGCTTGTGCTTCTTTACCATTAGTTTATTGTTGGGGTACTTTGAATGTCTGTGGTCATTTACGTAAGAGTATTTCTACTTCTATGGATATTAGTTTAAGTAGTTTAGGTGGTGCACTTTCTATTTGGGCCTTTGGTGATAGATATTATGCTTATAAAACTGGGTTTAAAGTCAGTCTTGGTTTCGCGCTGTTTTGTATTCTTTGCTGCGCTACTTATCTATACCTATTATTTAAAGAAAATAAGAAGAAGAGATCTATCTCCTATAAAGAACATTTCTTCTCTTTATCTTCAAAGAAAAAAATTATGCTAGGTGATAAGAATCCTAATTTTGATTACACCTATTAAACTAACTACTACTCTTTGAAAATAATTTTATGCTACTTTTTTTGTTATCTCTCTCCGATTGTTTTGTTTGTTTTTATTTTTTTATTGTCATTGTCATTGTCATTACAGTTTCATGTTTTTTCACATTATTCTTTACACTATCATATATTTGTCTGAAGCTCATTTTCATAGGCTCTTTTCATTTAAATAATATTTGTTTTTCATTATATAAATTTACTGATGAAAATAGCATTAAAACTATCTTTTCTAATAATGTAGATACCAAAAGTATGAAGATGATCATACATTCCGATTTTTTCGATATCTTTAATTTTTGATGGGAGTTCATTTTACGGCAGAAATGTACTGGTACTCATATATAAAAATTAACAAAATTCCAATTATATTCAGCTTCTGCCAGATATTACATAATCGGTATCAATATCTCAATAAAAAATAAATCACAAATAATTCTGCCATAATCACGGTTAATAATTTAAAAAGAAAAAAAATATTTAGGTATTTTGCAATTAAGTTGAAGATTGGAGAAAAATTATATAGGTTCTTTTTTTAAATAGTTTACTCTTACTTTTATTTTTAAATTTTAAATAGAATGAAAAATATTAAAAATGGAAAAAGCTTTAAAATCTGCGTCATATTTATAGATTTTTTTTTTTTTTTTCAACCAACATGAAAAATTTCTCCCTCTTTTTTTTTGATAAAAAAAGGAAAATAAATAAAAAAAAAAAAAAAAAAGAACAACAAAGATAACCTATTAATGACAAGAAATTAAAAAAATAGAGAAATTATTTTACAAATTATTGAACTTTTTTTTTAGAAAATAGCTATTTCAATATAATATTTTTTGGAAATGAAGTATACTACTATAAAAAAAAAAGTTAAAATCATTAAATTAGATCAAAAAAAAAATTATACATAAAGAGATTTTTTGTTCTTTCAATCTTTTTTAGTCAATATCGCTAGTAGAAAGTGACATTGATATATAACTAGCTTTTTAAATAATTAAAATAGACAGTAAAAAAAAAGAGAAAACTAAAAAGTTGTATGTTAATCAATCAACTTGTTTATATAAGAAGATACTGGTTGTTACTTTATATAAATAGGATACTGGATGTAAAAAAACCTTAAGTTAGTCTGTCAGTTAAACAAACTGCAAGTGCTTACTGGGTCATGCTAAATTTAAGAGCTATTTATGTAAATGCTAGATTTTATTTGCGATAATATAGTTTTAATTTGGATAGGACATTCTACAATTTTCATTATTTTTCTATTGATGATTCTCTCAATATTATATCCAACTTCCAAATCAATTTCATTATAACTTATTGATATATCTATTAACTTTTTTATAAAAGTTAGTCGTTTCAGATAGTACGACATTAAGTATTTTACTATAGTGAGTATACTATTTATAAACATAAATCTTTGAGAACCTTAGATGTATTTTATTAGTAGACAGGAAAAAAATAGAATTAAAACTGGACGAAAATATTGGTACTGCTATCTCGCGCTAAACTTCCATTTTTTTATTTTGACAACATAATAAGATCAGAGAAAATTGAAAAGGAAAAATAGAAATATCAGTAAAAATGGGAAAAAGATCATGTATTATACACCAATATATTGCAACAAGAATGTTGGCCGATGATTGATTATATCATTAAAAATATCAAATAAGTAAATGAAAGTATACAATAACAATAATTTAAAAAGATGGCAATAGTAAGAATTATTATATCTATTAATGATTAAACGTATATACAATATAAGATAGCAAGCAGTTTATATCGTAATAAAGTATGAAAGAGTAAAGTAAAATGCAAGAATTAAACAAAAAAAAAAAAAAAAAAGATGCAAATATTAAATAAATTAAAAATAAGAGAATCAAAAGAATTAAAAACAAAATGAGATAAATAAAAAATTAATTGGATAATATGAATCAGGTAATTGAAATTGCAAGTAGTAGTAGTTATATTATAAGTATGCTTAAAGTTCATTGTAGTAACATTGTAAAAGATAATGAACTCTTTCCCAGTGAGCAATGAGATTCATATTATTAGAAGACATGATGGAGTTATTACATTGAAGAATACCAACAACCAACAAATCATGAGCTAAGAATTGATTATTTTCATTAAGTTGGCTTTCAATTATTGATAATAAATGAGTACGATCATCATCTCGACCTCTACATAATATTTGGAGTATTTGCTCATATTGACGGTTAGCAAGTAAACGGAACAATTTAATAATGTCTAATCTTGTAGTCATTTTGAAAAGAAAAATAGTTAATTATTAATATATTAGTGAAAGTGTAACTAAAACTGTATAATGGTGATAATATAAAAAAAAATATATGAAAGAAGAAAAAGAAAAGATATCAATTATTATTTTTCTCTTTATATATAAAATTTTGAATTATCCATAGGTGGGTGATTACGAAATCAAAAATCCCAAAAGTTATAATTAACTCAAAATAATGTTATTGCAATCATTATAGCTAAATAATTGATCCTATAATAAACTTCAGCGTAAGAATAAAACAGTCAACATGTAATGATGATTATTTAATCCAAGAACATGTATCAAAATGTATCCATCTGTGGGCTATATGTTTCGACATGTAGACCGACGTACATAAAAATAGAACTAACAGTAGAATTTTATCCAATAATTCGGAACTTATTAAATACCACTAAAAGTTAACAAATTAACCCACATTAAAAAAAATTATAGTAATAAAAATTATTATGATGATTCCTGGCCTTCAAAGATTAAATGGTTTTTCAGATTTCCTTCTTTCTAGAAATTCAAATATCTTTTAAAGATATAATTCATTATTATTATTATTATTATTATTATTATTATTATTATTATTATTATTATTATTATTATTATTATTATTATTATTATTATTATTATTATTATTATTTTATTTTTTGTTTTTAAGGTCATCACATATACTTTTTGTGTGCGGAACCAAATTAGGGGACCTATAAGAGGTTTTCGTAGAAAAAATAAAAATATTTTTAGCGTCTCTCTCTCTCTATATGGACAAGGGTAACATCCTATTTTGACTTAAAATAGATATAGCTTTCTATTATTTATTATTACTAAATATAGCAAATTAACATATAACTTATAATAATTGCATTAAATATTGTTAATTGAACTACAAGGGCAAAAAAACTGTCAAATTAATTATTTAATTATAAAGTAGCATTAACCACCAGTGAAGCAAATAGATTGATAAATTATCTCATTAACGCATTATAGCTTTTTATCAATGACTGCGAATATATAGAAAATAAAAAATAAAAATAAAAAATGAATTATTTTATTTACTAGAAATAAAAAACAACTATTTAGTCCAAATAAAAGTACCAGAACTAAAATATCAAGAAATAAATTTTTTTGTAATATCAAAAAAACATTAGCGGTTATTGAATTTTTGGATAGCCTTTTTATTAATTAATTAAATAATATTAGCGATTTTTATATAGCTTAAACTAATTCAAAATAAAACTATGCATGATAAATATTTATTCGAACCATTATATGTAAATTGTAGTAAGCAGATGTTTCTTTTTTTCCAATTTTACCATATGTTATTTTCTTAAGGATTTATAATATTTCTGTCCCACTGCAACGGTTCCGTTATGTATTGTGTTTTTTCTTTTTGAATAGAAATATTGAAAAATGCTAGTAAATAGCAATATTTATAATCAATCTTTTATCGAGGGATTTCATTATCGAGAACTATAACTAAAAAATATTACAAGATTTATTATCGCGTACCGCGTATGATTATCCCTTGTGGCCATACATCACTTCTTTAGGCTAATTGAAATCATGGTTTTATTATCTGATCTGATGCATATACGTACATGTATTATTTTATCACAAGATTTTTTTTTTTTAAAGAACGTTTCCAATGATCAAGAATGTGAGACGTGGTAAAGAGATGATGAAAATAAAATAATCAATAAGAATAGGGTATTTTTTTTTTTGATTATTTTATATTCAAAAAAAAAAAAAAAAATTATAAAAAAAAAGATCACTGAGAAAAATAAATGCAAATTAACGTATTAAATTATAATTTATATGTCAATAAAAAAATAGAATAAAAAAAACTGCATAATTGAGCTGATTGCTACAAGAATTCAGGGGCTTTTTTTCTTATGGTGAATTTACAAAATTTTTATTTTTATTAAGTACCGCTAAAATATAATATTATATACCTTTTAAAATATAATATTATATACCTTTAAGTTTTATATTTTCGAAAGAGATTATTCCATAATAAAGATGACGTTCCAAATATACGTAAAATTGAATAAAATCAAAATTCAAGTGAAATTGCAAGTATACTTATTCGCAGAATCTAACCAAGCTCTTTATTTTTTTTGAGGATAAGAGAGTGAAAAATATACTCTATGAGGAGTTATATAAACGTATGGTGAAAGATATAAGCAGCCTAATAGCTAATTTAAGGCTATACCAATGTAATCTATAACAGCCTGATGAATAATAAAGAGAGAGGGACTACCTCGTTTATTGAATTATAATCATTATTGATGATGATAATATTATTATTTACTTATTGCCATAAGTATATCACACTACAAAAGTATTGAACAGCATACAAGCATGAGAATCAACATAGTTTATTGTAATGTAGCACCATTTTTCCCTATCTCATAAGAAACAATGGTGCATTTAATATAAACATACTCTTATTGATTAGGATATATTAAAAAAAAAATCAATGTTTTTTATCAATGGTACTACAGTGGTATATACTATTATATTCAATGGAAATAATCCTAAAATCTGAAATAGTAGAAATATACCTTTAAAGAATTTTTTTTCTTTATATTTATAAATCATGAAATAATCTAGAAAATCGTAATCCAAATTATGGCTGTACTCACTCTGAATGATAACTCGTGAGATTTTTCTGATTTGAATAATATGGTTTAGTATTAAAATCGTGAAATATTTAGTAAAAACTATTTAGAATAATTTTCATTGTATCTAAAAAACAACTGTTACTAGCACAAATAAACTTGAGTCTCTCTCCTGTTCTTTACCTTTTTATATATATAAGTGAATTACCATAAATCAAAATTCCTTACCTTATCGTATAAAGGAAAGAAAATGAAAAAGCAACATTCTTAATATCTTCTTATAATAATGATAATATTTAATGCTTGAATAACTACTGTTCAGGGAGAGAAAAAGCCACTTTCTTATAGAAGTACACAAAGCATATTGTTATCTATAAAGCGCTTTAACAATTTATTGTAAAAAAATATATATATATATATATATATATATATATGTATATATACTATGCAACTAAACAGAGTAAAAAATTCTTAAACAAACGTGGTACTAAAAAGAGTTTATGTAATGTAATGGCTAATTGAAATTTTTGCAATTACAAAAGTGTTGATATATGATACTTTACACACTAGCTAGCTTATAATGATAAATGGAATTAAAACTTAAGACATCAAAAGATACGGATTCAGTAAAATAACATAAAATAAACAAGTTACTAATAGTACTGGAGAGTAAATTATATAAAAGAAAAATAAGAAAATAATTGAATTAACTTAGAGCGTTAAAATTACATAAAAATACTATAATATTGTTAATAATTATAATAAATAATTAATTATTTATCAACAGAGAAGGAATATATATCATACATTTTGTGATATGCATTAATTTTTTGGTGCTGTCGTAATCAAATAGGTAGAATAGGAGATATATTTACAGCAAAAATTTTTCTCAAATATTTAATACTACTTTAGCCTCAAAAGATATGCCACTTAACTAATATAGTACTTTTGAACCAATTTACTGTAGCCATAATTCAACAAAATGATATTTATAGTAAAAATTTTTGATGGAATACCAATATCATTTCCCTTTTAAATTATCTTTTTAGTACCGTTATTAAAGTTTCTTTTTTTGCTTTACAATGCATGTAATTTATTTTTCTTAATTTTTTTCTTAATTTCTTTGCATTGAAGAGGAAAGGACTAAATTAAAATAAAACCACCAAGAATAAATAAGGATGTAGTAGTATTTGACCATATAAGAGCTAAATTTTAGGTGTACCAGTTCATACAACAGGAAGTCACTTTGGTATATATGGTAAATATTGTAAAAAAAAAGTAAAAGAGAAGAACCAGAATGGTTAGTTTATTTTTGTACTATAATAAATGCTTTTGTATGAGCTAACTTAAAAAGCTAAATTACTTATTGGTTAGGAACAATTATGGTAAAAAAGAAAGAGAAATAGAAAGAGATAGAGAAAAAGAAATATTTGCTTTGAGGGATTTGATTATATAGCCAGCTGCAGGCCTGTACTCACTGAACTTTTTTATGCTTTAGCTATAATAATGGTCTTTGCAAAAAATGCAGTGATAAAACAATATTCAAAAGTTAGGGCGAGGATTACATCATTAATAATGTAATACTCAATTAGGCTTACCAATTAGACAAAAAATGACATCCCATACGAAGTTCAAAAGTGCGATTAAATAATGTATATACCACCATATGACAATTCAGCCATATACCGGAAAATTGATTTATAATTCATAATTAAGAAAAGTACAAAAAATTTTAATATTTATAAATCATTATAATTAAATATAGTTATTAAAATTTATATTGTAATACGATATTATATAACATAAATATGGACAATTAGAAAAAAAAACTTTATATTTCTTTGATAATTTCATGAATGCTATTTAAGAATACGCATGCAATCACTTAATCATTTCATGTTGTTAATTTTGGACTAATTTATTCTCACAATAAGAACTAACGAAAAAAATATATATAAAAAAAAGAAAAGAAAAGAAAAGAAAAGAAAATAAAAGACGTTATATCCTTTTAATGTACAAAATAAACTATATGTATGTATGTACTAAAAAAAAAAGAAACAAAAAAAAAAAATATGAAAAATTAAAATCCTCAATTATCACTAATTGCTATGATGAAAATCATCATATATAATCAAATTTACCAATCTTATCGATCAATCAATTAACAAATCAATAAATATTTTTTTTGAACTACTCTATTTCCCACTTTCACTCTATTTAATATAAAAAAAAAATCTTGATAGCGACAAAACCAGATCGACAGTCATAATTTTGGTAGAAGATACTAATTTGGAAGTTGATGGTACAAAAAAAAATAATTATATAGTGAGTGGGCTTTAAATGAAAGCACATCAACTATAAAATCTAAATATTATATTATTATTATTTTACTATTATTACAGGGATAATATTTTCAATTGTTGATATAACCAACCTTTGTAAATTTTATTAATAAAACATTGTTAGTAATGATTATCATGATAAGGTCTGATTTTTCAGATTAAACTGATTTATTTTAGTAAATTCTGATTATCAATATGATCAGACAGCAAGTATCTGTATCTATACATGTAAATATTTAGAAATGCAAAATCCAAATTAGGACTTACTCTGTGCAAATTAAATAATTCATGTAGAATGATTACTATGAATTGATACTATCTGCTTAGATTAGTACAAGTAAAACAAATAATGAAGATAAACATTGGCTTTTTTTTTTACTTACTTACTTTCTTTATATTCAGTAGTAATATAAAAATGAACTTGAAATAAATATTTGAATCTAACTTATTTTATACAACAAAAACTTAAAAAAAAAATATAGGAAAAGTGCGTTAATTCAGTTAGTTTTTGAAACACTAATGCATCACAATAAGAAAACCCGACCAACAACAGAATGATGCAAAAAAAGAAAAAGAAAGGGAATAAATTTATACATCCTCTTCGGTTCTTTTAGTAGTTTACGTTTTTGTGGTTCTTTCTCCGAGCCTTTCATCCTGTAATATAGAAAAGTATGCTTTTTTGATACAATAATTAATAATATTTTTAAGGTTTATTTTTCCTTTTAGGGGTAGTATATGAATACTGCAAATAAGTTGTCTATAGTACATATATCTATGCTCACTCAGTACAAGTAGCGTTAGCGATAGTTAATAATTTTTGTTCTTGATAGAACAATTCTTTTTCTAAAATTTTTTCTTTACAAGCTTTAGGATATGTTTATATATTATATCTATACATAGTTTGAGTTCTTAGATGAAATAAATGACTTCAAAAGTGATAATAATGAAATGATTTGCATAGTAGAAAAATGTATTTAATTAGGCGTAGAGGAAAAATTTGCCATTCAAGATTACATTACTCAAAAGCATCAACTATTGTTATTTTATCTGTTATCATGATGGATCTTTTTAGTAAAAGTGTCTGTAATATTCGGGCATTTCTCGCATATAAACACCTGACTTAAGATATTATTTATTCTACATTCTTTTCCTAACTGATCACAAATGATACAGTGTCTCTGCAATTTTATATTTCTGTTGTGAAGTGTTACAAGAAGTAAATCTTGGTTATTCAAGAGATCCAACCCATTTTTTTAATGGGCAACTTGGAATTGCCCATTATATACGGAAAAAAGCATCAGCCAAGAAACAGGTTAAAATTCAAATAACAAAAGAAAAAAACTTCACAGAAAAGTTTTGATTTAAAGTCACTGATATTTATGATAAGCATGAGTGTCCTAACTTTAATTTGTTAAATTTTTATTTCTACAATTGAAAATTGTCTCCTTCCCTTTTTAATCATTCTTATTTTTTTTTTCTTTATTTTTTTAATCTTTTTTCATTTTCATAATTTTTAGCGTAAACTTTAAATAGGCAAAAAAAAAAGAAAAAAGACACCATATAACCTGTTTTACTTCATGTTCATCTTTATTAGTTTTTGAATACCATTTAATTTTATTTTTAAAATAGTACTATATAGTATATTTTTTTAATATATAAATATTAATAAATCTTAGTTATTTCCATGAAATCTTCTCTTTTTTTTTTTTTTTTTTCTTTCTTCTTCTCTTAGTTAAATCATTATTATTTTACACATCGATAATTTTTGATACCTTATAGATATCTATCTATATTATAATAATAAAAAAATGTCTACTCCCAGTATTGAATTAGCTATCAATACTTTCAAAGCCGATGGTTTCCAGGCAAATTATCAAACTTCAAACTTTTCAGAAACTGAAAATTATGGTGATGATTCTTATGATTATATGAGTGAAGAAACCAAAGCTTTTAAAGTCAATGAATATGCCAAACAATATGAAATTGATCAAAAAAAATTCCTTTGGAAAATTGATTTATGTGTTATTCCACCTTTTGCCTTATTATATTTTATCTCTTTCTTATCTCAATGTAATTATGGTTGTATCTCTGCTGTTGGTATTTCTGATACTTTAAATATGACTGAACTTCAATACGCTAAAGCTTTCACTGCCTTCTTCATTCCTTGTATCTTTTGTCAATTCGGTGCTAATATTGTACTTAAAAGAGTTAGACCTCATTTTTGGATTAGTTTGTCTTATTTAGCTTATGGTGCCATTGCTGTTGCTTCCGGTTCTTGTAGATCTTATGGAGCTTTAGTTGCTTGTCAAGTTTTACATGGGTTCATTCAAGCTGGTTCCGAAACAGCTGTTATTTATATCTTGGCTCATTACTATACTAGACATGAATCTCAAAAAAGATTTTCCTTCTTCTATTCTATTAGATGTATTTCTGCTTTGATTTGTATTGTTATTGTTGTTAATATTAAAACACATTTTGGTGATAAACAGTTTCCTGGATGGCAATACTTGTTCATCATTGAAGGTTCTATTACTCTTGGTGTTGCTTTAATTTTATTCTTTACTATTCCCGATTTCCCTGAAGGTGCCAGATTTTTCAGTGATAACGAAACTTTATTCATTGTTAAAAAATTAGAAATCCATAATGGTAAATCTGGTTACAACTTAAACTACAGTATTAAAGAAATTGCTGATACTTTCATGGATCCATTAGTTTTCTTACCTGCTATCGCTGTTGTCGGTATTTCTTTTGTTTGCCATATTTCTGCTTATATTAAAACTCAAACAGAAGTTTATATTGTCAGCGAAAATTTGGGTTACCCACTTTATCCATGGATTGTTGCTTTCGTCTGGGTTAACTTAAACTCTTTCTTCTCTGATATTGTTACGAAGAGATACCCTCTTATTATCTTCAATGTTTTCATTACCATTGCCGGTTGTGTTATCATGTTTGCTAGAAAGGAAATTCCAAAAGGTACTAATGATTGGACTAGATATGGTGCTATTTTCTTGTACACTTGTGGCTCTTCTGCTACTACCCCAATTATTTATTCTTGGGGTACATTCAATGTCTGTGGTCACTTACGTAAAAGTATTTCTTCTGCTTTAGTTGTTAGTTTCAACTCTTTAGGTGGCCTTTTATGTCTTTGGACCTTCTACAATAATGACAGAGAATTCACCACTGGTTTCAAAACCGCTGTTGGTTTCTGTTGTATTTGTATTTTATTCTCAACTATCTACTTAAGTCTTATTTATAGAGAAAATCAAAAGAAGAGAAGTGCTGGTTACAAAGATCACTTTGTTCAAGCCGGCGAAAGATACAAAATTCTTGTTGGTGATAAGAGTCCAAACTACGATTACATGTACTAATCTTTATTTTATTATTTTTTGTTTGCTTTCTTTTTGTGGGTGGGTGTCTTGATATATATTTCTCTGCTTTATACTTTTTTTTTATTGCATAAATATTCTAATGCTTTTTCTTTCTTTATTACTGTTTGCTTACTAATAGCTATTTTTTCTAATTATTCTTTTTTCTATAAACAATACTTCTGACACCTTAGACACATAAATGATATATTTATATATATTCTAACGATGTTCTATACTAATATATTCAAAATTTTTCTCTTTTGCCTTTATTTTTGCTGTTATATAATATTTACATTTATTATTAGCTTAAGACTAGTCCCAAAATGAGAAAAATGAGAATCTCAACAGAGGAATAAAATGAATACTTTTCAAACTAGTGTAGAGAAAACCTTGAAAGAATTAAATTAACCTATTAATATTAAGTAGATTTAATCTCCGGCATTTGAAGATAATCTAACCAAAACAATAATAATAATAATATAGCCTACATTTAGTAGTCCGTTCGTACAAAATGCCTATAATTTGTAACAGTATCATTTATTTTAGCGTATTGCTACCGATATACTAGGATGTATAATGAAATGATAAAGAGTATGCAAAGTATTTATTAATTGTTGTTTATATAGAAAAAAAAAAAGAATTAGAAGAGAAATACAATAAATAATTTAAAGTTTAGTAATTTAAACTAATAGTAGCACTATAAGTACAAGATAGTCAAGGAGAAGTGAATATCTTCAGCAAAAAAGAGAAAACAAAAAAAGAATGAATTTATTATTTTTTTTTTTTTGAAAAACTTTTTAATTTTTGTAGAATACATAACCTAAAATTCTCCCTCAATTTTTAGATCATTCAATTCATCATTTATTAATGAACCCTCAATATTATCTTCAATGACATTATGATTATTATGATTGTTGTTTGTATCATGTAAACTATTACTACCTCCAGATTGAGTACGACGATGCTGATTTTCTTGATTTACTCCCATTTTAGCATAAGCATTAGTTGTTGTAGTAATAGCCACTGACGGCCTAGACATAACATTTTCAAATCCTGGGAATCTAACTTGTTGAGATGATGATCGCTTTATCAAATTCTCTTCACTAGATCTAGAAAACAAATTATTATGATAATATGTTGGTCTATTCGTCGTCAATGATAATGCTTGTGGGTACATCTCACTCAAAGTATCATGCCTATTATTATAAAAATTATTATTGTTTATATTGTAAGAATTGAAATAATTATTATTAGCACTTGGTGAATCTGGATTGTTATTGAAATTATTATTAGCACTATTATAATTACTATTATAATTGAACAATTGATTCGACATTATTGGTAATGGAGCAGACTCAGCTTCATAACCAAAACTCCATCTTTTATTATAATTATTAGTATTAACATTAGGATTAGTTAGAGTTGGAATATAATTAGTTATTCCATTACTTGCACTAGTAGGTGTATGACGAGATATGGATTGTCTACTATTATTTCTGGAAGTGAAATCTTGTGCTTGATAGATATCATTATTATCATTATTATTATTATTATTATTATTATTATTATTATTATTATTATTATTATTATTATTATTATTATTATTATTATTATTATTATTATTATTATTATTATTATTATTATTATTATTATTATCTTGATGCCCATAAATTGATTGTTGATGTTGTTGTGATTGTTTTTGGCTTCCATAATAGTCATTCAATGATAAGTGAAAATTGCTATTACTGCCATTACTTAAAGTTCTTCTATGTAATAATGATCCACTATTATTACGGCTATTATGACCAATACTATTAGCATTGTTGCTGATATTAATATTATTACCAAAGGAGTTATTATGTGACATCAATACCGATTGTAATGGCGGATTATCTGTAATACTTTCTTCTGGAAAATGTGTACCTGACAATCTTGATGGGGTATATAATCGTTGATTGACACTATGAGGAGAATTCGATACATTAGAAAATCTTTGGGTCGTATTATTGGATGATGAACTATCTGATCTATTCATTGATGAGCCACCACCTCCAACAGTAACGCCAGCATTGTTCGTGTAGCTTCCAATTTGTGAATGATTACTAGGAACTCTTGAACTAATACCGGTACCAATTGGATTACTATTATTAATAGCAGAGAGGAATAAACTATCATTAACACTTTCACCTAAAATATTATTTGAATTTCTCATTGATTTAAATTTTAATAAAGAGTCACTAAGATTACCAGCATTATTATTATTATTATTATTATTATTATTATTATTATTATTATTATTATTATTATTATTATGAATATTACTGTTTTTCTTTGAATTTCCAATATGGACATCTTTTTTATAAAGATCAAAAGATTCAATAAATTTATTAATGTCATCAGTCATCATTGGATCATGATCTGTTAATTTTTTACTGTCAAGACTTGAAATCCGGCTATTACTATTGAAATGCACAGGATTTGTTGATTGATTCATCATAGATTCTTGATTAATCACTGCTGCAACAGCAACAGCATTACTATTATTCATTAATAATGATTTTCTTTGACTTGGATGTCTTGAGGAAAAAGATGACGAATATTTAGAATTACTATGAGATAATGAGCCAACATCCAAATTATTATTGTTATTGTTATTATTGATATCACCTCTAGGAGAATAACTGCCAAATTGAGATACTGGTGATGGTGTATTATTAATGTTAATATTATCACCAGAAACCATATTTATATTCGTATTCATATTATTATTATTGTTAGTCGCATGAGGTAATAATGATCCACCATACGAAGATGTATAAGATCTTGGAATAATATTTTTGTTATAATTCGAATATGACGCAGATCCGACAGGGGCACCCATTCCACCTTGTGAAGTTCTTAAATTTTTCAATAAAGATGCCAATTTAACAGTAGAATTGGAACCAATAGGTATTGCCTTTGAATTGTCAAGACTTGTATTTGATGGCAGCATATGAGTTTTTGCATTTACTTGTAGATCCGAATCAATTGATGATAGTGGTATAGTATCTGGAGATGGCGATACTGAATGTGAACTTTTACTACTTCCAGTATCTTGCAATATAACAAAAAAATCAGTGTCTTTTCTATATTGAACTGTAGTAGTGAGTATACCCATAGGTGTAAATACCTCATCAAGATTTTTAATGGAAAGATGAGCTGCAACACTTTGTTCGGCGTTACTAACGTTGCTATATGAGGTAATAATCGGTTTAGTTAAACCAATTCTTCCCTTGGAAGAGATGCCATCATTACCATTAATTATTCTATATTTAATTTTTAAATTATCATATAAGTGATTATCACTTTCACTCAAGGCATTCTTCATCTTGGTACGCAATTGGAAACTTGGCAATAAAAGTAAAACTGTATATAACTCTTTAAAAAAAATTGTACAGTTTTTGTAAATTGAATTGTTGTCAATGTTCAAGGGATTAACATTTTGAGTATTGTTATTTGCAAGATCAACAACCCAACGTTCAAGAACAACTTCTTGCTTTTTCTTACCCTTAGTGACTTTCCATTCATGATTTCCAACATCCCTTAAAAAAAGAGTTTGATTCTGTTGAAGAGATCTTATATCAAGATAAGTTTCAATGATTAATAAAGGAACATCGGTGAGATCATTTTCAATCCAATTTTTAAGACCATCTTGAGATATAAGTGATGAATCGGTGATAATACTAAACCAGTTATTATTATGAGCATTAGAAGAACTAGAGAAATAATCTAATTTAACCAATCTTTCCTTGACAATTAACTCGACTACTTTTCTGTAAAAGTTATGTATTATAAATGTCAACTTTTCAATATTTTTAGTTGCTCGTTTGGTATCTAGCACCATCGGAGGCGAATTTTGTTTATCGGTGTTCATCGTTTATTTTATCTTATATTTTTGTTGGAGAGATTATATTTCTATCTCAAACAACAACGTCAATATTGTTATTATTAGTATTGTTTAAATATTTTGTCTCTCAATTAATAGTTAAATAAATGAAACAAAAATAGTAATGAATGCTAATCAATTAATTGATATATCACCAGAGACAAAAAAGAAAAAAAAGGACTGACTATAATGGCGATAAAAAAAAAATATTGTAATAGTATATAGGGGAAAAAAGAGACAAAAAAGAAGTCTTATAATATAACAATTAAATTATAACATCCACAATATTAATGCTTTAGTTATATCTTAAATATTTATTTGATTCAATCCTGAACGACAAAGAGATTGAATAAAAACAGTGGATATTAAAAAAATTGACAGGATTTAAAATAATCAATTTTTTTTAAAATTTATTTTTTGTTTTGGTTTTTCTCAATAATAAAGAAAAAATAAAAACATAAAGTCGGTAGGAACAAAAAGTGGTATTTATTTAATTTTGGCCCTTGAACCTCAATAATAATAATCAATGACAAGCTATTATGAATTTAGTAGACGTAAAAAAAACGAAGAGAAAGAAGAATAAAAAAAAAATTTTTTTTGATAATAATTAAATTAATAATATTAGTAAGATTATATATATATCTATTCTGCTTAAGAAAAAATTAAATCAAGATTCTCTATCATTCTGTTCAAATGACACACACATCAGCCAAATTTTTATCACAAGAAAAAATAATGAGTGTATGTTAACTATAATACTAATTAAAACCTACTGATTGTAGAAATAGTATCTTCACAAACAAAGGAGTTTTCTTCATATGCTGAAATGAGACCTATTCAAACTTGCTCAGAAAATAATATTTTATATATTAATTATTAATTCTTAATCAATTTATTTTAACGAAGATTATAGAAAAAAAGACCAACTTTTGTGATGATAAAAGGGATATAGGCGTATTGTCTTATTAAACTCAATATTTTATACACTTGTACACTGGTTTTGGGTTTCCTCCATGGATTTCTTTTTCTTTTTCTTCTGATAATTTTTAGGTGACTCATTCCTCCACCAGCCCACTTATACCTAGAAGGAACTGCAATACTTCAAAATATTCCGTAATTAAAGGACATATTACATTATAGTATTATTATATCAAAATTAACCAATTGATGTTCAATTAATATGCATCTAGAAAGTAAAAAATATGAAAACAATTTGGAAAAACAGAAAAAAGCTAAAAAAATATTCTTTTTTTCTTTTCTTTCTTTCTTTTTTTTTTTTTTTTTAATTTTTTTGTTTGAATATATAAATATCTTCATTTCATCTATGCTTTCATTTATTTATTTTTATCATTTTATTTCTTTACTTACTTTCCTTTATCTATATTATCTAAGAATAAAACTATGACTGAAAAGAAAAAAGTATTGATTGTAGGCTCTGGTGGTGTAGGTACTATTGCATCACTTGCTTTACAGACAAACGGAACTTGCGATGTGACATTAATAGTTGGAGCTAATTATGACATTGCATCAACTAGAGGGTTTAATATCAAATCGATTGATTATGGTGAAAAGAACAATTGGAAACCTAAATATATTGTGAAAAATGCCGAGGAAGCTTTGAAATTAGGCCCCTTTGATTACATCATGATCACCACAAAAAATATCCCTGATGATAATTCTCGTCCGCCAGTCGAAGATGCTATTGCGCCTATGGTAACCAGAGGAAAAACAATAATTACTATAATTCAAAATGGAATCGGTAATGAGGAGCCATTCCATGAGAAATTTCCTGATAATATTATATTATCTGGTGTTACTAAGATAGGATGTACTAATTACAATTGCAATATTGTCCATAAAGGCCATGAAGAAATTTACATTGGTTCATTTAATACTCCAGGGATACCTAAGGAAAAACATATCAATGCTGTTAATGAAATAATATCTATTTATAAGAATAAATATAATGATGTTTTATTTGACAATGATGCAAGAAAGAGACGCTGGGAGAAATTAGTTTACAATTCTTCTTTAAACACTGTTTGCGCTTTAACAGCTTTAGACACTTCAAGATTATTAATGGTTGGTGCTCGTGAAACTTTATTGGAGCCAATAATTGACGAAATTTATGCAATTGCTGCTAGTGATGGTACCATAATAGATCCAGCAATGAAAAATGCAATGATTGACATTGAAGTTAACTACAATTTTTATAGCCCTTCAATGCTTGTGGATGTTCAATATGATAGATTAATGGAAATTGAAATTATATTAGGTAATCCTTTAAAAATTGCAAAGAGAAATGGTGTCAAGGCTCCTATAATGACCACTATTTATGCATTATTAAAAGGTATTCAATTACGTACAAAGGAAAAACGTCATATGATTGAGATCGATGACACTAGAAGGTACAATGGCGATAACTTGAGAATTGTTAAGAGATAATCGTGAATAAATAGGTATATATTTTAAACAAATAATTTTTTTAATATTCAGAGATTTACATAGCCACAGATATGCATATATGCAAAAACAAAGTTTTATTGGAATATAATATCTAAGATATTTATAGTGTATACCTTTATTTTTATTTTTAAATCATCATCCAATATATAAAACAATTCTGCATAATATTTTATTTTTATGATTTAAAGGGTATGTCAACACCAATAATATAATCTTACTATTATTATAGGATCTTTTAAAAGTTATTGAAAGAAAGAAAACAGACATTTAAAAAATTATGAGCGAGTGCATGTCAATAGGTCAGGAAAAAAAAAGAAAAAAAATTTTTTTTTCACTTATGATGATATACTTATGATATGATTGTTCATTGAAATGATATATAAACAAGTAATCATTAATAGATCATATCATATCACTTTTATATAATATCTAATATCAAAGGAACATATTCAGCAACAAGAAAGTAAATAATAATAATAATATGTCAAATTTTGAAATATATTCACCTGAGGGCTTAAGAATCGATGGGAGACGTTGGAATGAATTGAAATTTTTTGAATGCAAAGTTAACACACATAAAAATTCATCAGATGGATCGTCGTATGTACAACAGGGAAATACTAAAGTAATGGCCATGGTGAATGGGCCCATGGAACCTAGTGGTAAATCCTCTGAAAGTAGTGATTCTGCTACCATACAGGTGAACCTCAATATTGCAAGTTTTGTTCCAACAATTAGAAAGAAGAGAAATAAAAATGATAAAAGAGTTAAAGAAATGGTAATATTATTAGAAAAAACCTTCAATGAAGCGATAATAGTTTCTTTGTATCCACGTACACAGATTATAATTGATGTGCATGTGCTTTCCTTGGATGGTGGGTTATTACCATCTGTAGTGAATGCTATAACCTTAGCTATAATAGACGCTGGTATTCCCATGTATGATTTTGTCAGTGCTGTCAATGTAGGGCTTTATAATAATTCAGTTTCTTTATTAGATTTAAATCAGTTAGAAGAAAATGATATGAGTGATTTAACTGTTGGTGTAGTGGGGAAATCTGAAAAAATTGCATTGCTTTTACTTGAAGAAAAGATACCTTTTGAAAAACTTGAAAGCTTATTAAGTATTGCTGTCGTGGGGGCTCATAGAATATGTGAATTAATGGATCAAGAATTACGTAAATATGGCAAACAATTTATTGCTAGATCTGCGAATATATGATGGGTGAACTATATACAGAATATGAAACAAAATAAGAAGCAAATTTTTTTTTTACTTATTTATTGTTAGAGTATAATATAATATATATACGATCTAAATTCTATTTCATGTGGATATTTCTATAATTATGTCTTTAATGATTTTCATTACATGGGCTTTATTGGCAGCGTTATGATTAAACCAGTTTTCAAATTTTTTAATAAACTGTTTTAATTTCATTCTTTTGTCATTGTAGTCTTTCGAATTTATTAAAAATTCAAATAATGGAGACCAAAGATCTGTATTCCAATATCTTTTGAACTTGTGTCTTAATTTGTAAGAATTTGATGTTGAATCTATAGGAATGATTTTTATATATTCTTTGAAAAGCATTGTATGAATGATGTTGGCAAGACCATAGTAATCAATTTCATAAGTGAATGGCTTATGTTCATGGATCTCTGGACAATCTTGCACATCTAAATGATCAAACTCTGCCTTAAATTGTATATTTGAGGGGAACAATGATACATCAATACTTCTACCAAAATCAATTAACACAATCGCGGAATTATCAAATATAGACAGATCAATAAAATCATCATTGAAATTAAACATACAGTTATCAGGCTTCAAATCTCCATGAATTATGTTTATTGAATGTAATGCATCCACAATTTTTAATAAGTTTAATGTTAAAAATATGATAAATGATTGGTCAAGACCTTCTGGAAATTTATTAACCAAATCAAGGATTGTCCCTTGACTTTGATAGTCCATGAAAAGATAACTTTCATCATTGAAACAATGAAATTCTAAAGGTTTAATGATTGATTTGGAGATATTTTGATAATTATAATCATCCATAGCCAATCTTTCATGTATAGTATTTATAATAAAAAATTCCCATAAATTTATAGGATTTTCAATTTTTAATGCAATGAGATTTTCAGTTAAATATACGTTACCATAACTTCCAGTACCTATTTTTTTAACAACTGAAGTTTTTAAATCATCAGATATGATCAATTCTTTTGCCGTTGATAAATTCTTTAATGTATGTGCACCATTTTTGTCATGATTATATCTATGGAATGTAGGTAACAAAGAAATTGATGAATTGTTAATAAATTCATTTTTGAGTTCTTTTTTGAAAGGGTTACATATAATACTATCTGAGATGTTATTATTATTTTTAAAATTTTCAAATGTTTGTGATAATATTGGTGACAGTGAAAAGGACCCAGGCTTTGAATCGCAAAGTCTATCATCATCTAAAGGGTCATAATTCTTTTCATCATCATCATCATCATCTTGATTAATAAACCCTAATTCAAATCCTAAATGTGTATCTGATTCTTTTTCTTGTGAAAGTTCTAAATTTCTCAATATTGAAGATTTATGATTAATGGTAGTAGTTTCGGTATATTCGTCTAAAATATTACTGTTGTTATTATTACTATCATTATTATCATCAAGAGTCTCACGAAGTTTTTGAAGATTAGAATCATCATGACTTATAATTTCTATATTTTGATTGAACATTAAATTAACTTGACTATCGGCATTCTTAGTAAATAATGTAACTGTCGGTGATTTTTGAAGGTCATTCAGTATGGACGAACTATTATTATTTTCATCACTTTTGAGTTTTACGACTAAAGATTTTTCAAATAAATTTTCCTTTTGACAAGTATGGTGATCATCATTATTTTCAGAAAATTTATCCCCTGTGGTATTATAGCTTCCTCTCATAATCGCTAATACTTCATTAAGACAGTATTCTTCTGTATCATTGGGACGAATTAAATCAAAATTTATATCAAGTTTCTCAGTTATATTTTTCTCTTCATTTCTAATAATTTTATATACAGGTGTATTTGCATCATCAAAATTATCTCTAAACACACTAATTTTTTCCATACTTTGAAACTGTTGTTGATGTTTTTGACCAGATGAATACTGCTTTAATATTTGGCCTACCCATGGTTTAGATTCAAGGCTATTCTCTTTTTTTTGCGATTTTCTTGACTCAAAAGAATCCCAACCTCCAGCTTTAAACATTGGATTATTATTATCAAATCCACCACTTGGATCTTTAAATACTGAAAGCTTACTAACCTTGGGCAATTTTGAAGGTCCCAGCTGTGATACCCCAAAAGAGGAGTTTGAAACAGCTCTTCTTAGACTATTATTGTAATTGTTATGCTGTTGGTGATCAGAAAGTTGTGAATTATTGCTGTTGTCGTCATCTTCGACATAATCTGCAGGCTTTGGTATTGGTTTTGGTGCTAATGCGGCTCTTTTCGGAAATGGATTTTCATCATCATTATTGTTGGATAAGTTGCTATTAAATTCTATTCGCTGTTTAAATTCGTTATATCTTGATTCTAAACGTTTAAAAGGATTTGCTCGAAGATATAATCCTCTTTGATACACTTGATTCGCCTGATTGAATTTATTTTTCAACTCTAATAATTTTGCATATTCTTCATAGTAAGCAGCTAAAAGACCCCCAATTTCCTTTCTATATAAAAAAACAAACACATTTATTGGATTATCAACATATTTTGCATACATTAACCATATCTTAAGATACCGAGGATCATTTTTATAAATTTCATTATCTTTAAAATAATCTGTACACCTCTCTAAAACAACAATTAAATTATTATGTATATTGGCACCTTGAGGAAAGTCATTCTTAATCCAATAGATATAATTAAAAAATGGTTCTAATGGATCATCAAGCTCATCACATTGAGATATTTGTTGTTCAAATATTTTCTTTTGTGCAATTTGTGATTCTTTTAATTCAATATTACTAAACAGAAATAATCTTGCTAATGATTTTGCTGAATGTCCTTGGCGTCTAGGTTCAATATTTTCCTTGTGTTGTTCAATAATATTAAAATCTGTAGGTAAATTATCGCCCATTTTTTTTTTTTTTAAATATATATTCTTTAGATGTATATTTAATTTGGATATAATATTTTTTAAGCTGTTAAATAAAATACTAAAGTTGTTTACTTTTTTATTTACTTTTCAACAAGACTCAAAAACAAAAAAAAAAAAAAAATACAGAAAAAAATAATAATAAACAACTAAGCACGTGACATCAGAAAGTATACTATTTTAGTTATAATTTTGGTTAATATTTTTAACGGAATAGAATGAATCATATGGCTGGATATAATTTGATATATGTTTCGCTATCACTCAAATTGGAAGAAGAAGATAGTACATTGTTAAATATTTAACTCTAAAAATAAATTATATTGTAAATAACAATAATAACAATAACAATAACATATATTACTACAGTTCAGCAGTGAGAAAGAAAATCTATAGAATTGACAGGGGAAATGAGGAAAGTATTGGGTTACTACTTCCCGAATATATTACAGTTCAATTAATATCATAGCACAAAATCCAAATATTTACACACAACATTGGCAAAAATCGATAAACAAAAAAATTTATTTTTATTTTTTAGAAACAGTAAACATACTTGTTAGCAAACAATAATATACATATGTTGTAAATATAATAGAAGTGGTAATGAAAGAATGAAATAAGAAAATAATAATAGTAGAACAAGAAAGAATAAAAAAAAGTTTATATAATAGCAGAAAAAAAATTATTAATAGTATTTCCAGAATACAGGGTCATAATCTTTAGTAACACTTTGATCGTTACCATAAATTTTTTGCCATTCGTAAAAACCACCTCTTAAGACATATACGTAAAAGAAATCTTCAGATTGAAGAGATCTCAAAAATTTGAGAGCAGCTGTTGGACCTCTTTGTTGCGATAAAGTACAATGGAAGATAATATCTTTACGTCCATCTATTTCTTCAATAAGATTAAAAACATCATGATCAAATGTTTTTGAACAATAATGAAACGAGTTGACTATATGACCTCCTTGATAGTCATCATCGCGAACATCAATGATAGCAAAACTACCATGTTCGGACTTACCACTATCTATCCAAGATTTTAATACTCGTGGTTCAATATATCTTAATGATGTAACACCGTAACGAGACATGAAAAAAGAAAAAATATATAAATATTCTTATGAATTGATCAAAAAAGATTTCTTCAGTTCCCTCTTGGTATGACATAAATATAATTATTTATTAAAAGGTAAGTGAAAAATCCATACACACAAATGAAATGTACTAGATATCTGATGAGTTGAAAGATATGACAAACGAACGGGACTATCAATTTTTATTATAAGATAAAAGATCAAAATACTGAAAAATAAGAAACAGGGGAAAAAAAAGCAAAAGCTAGAGAACAGTAAAATAGCAATTATGGATAGGAAATGAATGATTATTTTAGAAAGGAATAAATCATCAGTTTATATATAAATTAAAATAAGTTGAATTAAATTGAATTAACAACAACAATAACAACAATAAAAAAATAATATCAAAAAAAAAAAAAAAAAAAAAAAAAGAAAATAATTTTTATTATTATTATTATTATTTCTTGTATAAATAATTATTAATTAATAGAAGGTTGTCAGAAAAAGAAAAAGTAACCAATCTAAACAACTTTTTTTTTAGTGTGATTTTATTTTTTGATTTGTACATTGTTCCTGGATTTTTAGTTTAATCAGTAGTTTCTTTTTCGCTTTTTAAGATAATTTGCATATTGTAATTTTTGTTGTAATTTAATTGAAAAAAGAAATATTAGTTTACAATTCTATAAAATATTAAGAAGCTATCCATCTATTCATATATTTCGGTGTGCATTTTTGTTGTTAAAAAAAGCATACATATGTAAAAATTTAATCAAATTTTAATAAAGAGTAGAGTTAACTTGTTAACTCTCTAGTACCAATAATAATGGTTCCTGACTGGATAAGAATCGGGCCAGCCGGCCAAAAAATCATAGATTGTTGAATTTCTACCTTTAAGAAAAATTTTTTCCTGTTCCTGCTTTCTTTTTCCTTTTTGGGGTCTTATGAAGACCTAGACCAGGCTATAGACATAGCCTGGACTTGTCAGAAAATAGAAAGTAAAGATCTTCTCACATAGGTACGCTTTTGATTGAAATAATTGACTATTAATGGCAGTCTAAAAAAAGAAAACGCACACATAAACAATATCGTACTATACCATACATATACTAAGATTGCCAGTGGTTTTTTGCATATACATTTTTCCTTTTCTTTTTTTTTTCCCGTTTCTTTGTGATGAAGAATTTTTTGATTGTGATTTTGTGGTGCATGAATGGCGTATACTCTTTTTTTTATTTGAACATCCCCAACATAAATAATATAAATTTTGTGTCAATTATTTTATTCTGCTCTTTTTATTTATTCGCACGATGTTAAAATCATATCATATCAATATATCAATATACTAATATATATGATATATTATATTTTGAAAGCCATATCATCATATAAAATAACAAAATACTAATAGTCATAGAATAAAAGATTCAATTGGAGAAAAAAAAAAGAAAAAGCAAAGTAAAAATAAACACAGTAGATACTCAATAAAATATACCTGTTTCTTTTCAACTTAGATTTCCTTTAATTTATTAACATAATGAAGCGTTTTATTTTAATTTGGTTACTTTGTTTAATCAAATACGCTTCTTGTGACGATGAGGCTCGTCCTTGTAACCCATTGAAAACTAGATCTTGCCAAACTAATAATCCCGCATTATCTTCAACAATCACTGAAAATTTTAGAAGCCCTAGTTCCGAGTACTTTTCAACACATTTTGAGGCTGGTACAATTATTCGTGACCCAAATCAAGGGCTAATTCTTGGTATATCTAACAATCATCAATATCCTGCAGTTAAATCTAATTTTTATATTTTATTTGGCAGAGTAGAAATTATTGCTAAAGTGGCTCATGGCAGTGGTATAGTGTCTTCAGTTTATTTACAAAGTGATGATTTAGATGAAATTGATATTGAATGGATTGGAAGTCACGATAAAACTGTTCAAAGTAATTATTTTGTTAAAGGGAAAACAGGAGACTATGATCGTGGTGGATTTCACGATGCTTTTCCTCAATCTAGTACAACTGGAAGTTTTCATAACTATACTTTAGATTGGACGATTGATAGAATTGAGTTTTATATTGATGGTTCTTTGCAGAGAACTATTAACAACTATAATTCATACTCCAATAATTATGGATTTCCAACTTCTCCAATGGCAGTTTTCATTAGTACTTGGATCGGTGGTGACGCTAATAATCATCCTGGAACAGTTGAATGGGCAGGAGGATTAGCTCAAATGGAGAATGGCCCATTCAATATGATTGTCGACCAAATTAAAGTCACTGATTATTCAGAAGGTTCTAGTTACAAATATTCCTATGATGAAAATAATCATTTAATGTATATTAATCCATTAGATGGTAAAGTTAGAAATATGCAACCTGGAGAAAAGTTACTAGTTGCTAAGGGCGAAGATATTAAATTTGAACAATCTACAATTCCTGATGAAAGTAATAATGATATGGACGAAACAACAGAGGAATCTGATGATGATGACAATGAATTAGAACATGAATTTACAGAATCTGAAGAAGAACAAGAAAATAATGACTATGACAAGGATCGTTATTCTTTAGAGAAGGAAAGAGAAAGAGTTAAAGAAAGAAAAAGACAAAAATTAAGAGAAAAGGAAAAAGAGCAAGAAAGAAAAAAATCCAACAAAAAGAAACCAAATGATGATGATGATAACGGTTATGTTCCACCTCATAGAAAGCCAAGAAGTAAAATTAGGAAATTCTTTGGGTTATCATTTTAGATCTATGAATTTATTTATCCTATATATTCGTAAATTTATCAAATAAAATAATAAAATATTAAAAAAATAGCTTTATTTTTTTTTTCTCTTTAATTTTTTAATAGTGAAAAATTGTAGAGAATCGTTTTTCGTAAGAATTAAAATCATTATTAAATTTTTTATAGTATTGATCAAAAGTTTCATCATTACCATCATGTAAATACTTTCTAGTGAATTTTCTGAAATTAATTAAAATTTTAAAATAGTTTTGAGTGATTAATAATGACTCTTGATTAGTTAAATTCAATTGTAATAAAATATTATCCAATAATTCTTGAATAGATTTTTGACAATCTTCAAAATTGTTATTATTTTCATAGATATTTTTCAAATTATTAAAGCTTTCATTACAAGTAGTTTTAATAATGATTGAATAATTAAAATATAATTTCTTTAAAAAATTAATTAATTTAAAATTCAAAATTTTCAATTTTTTCAAATTAACAGATGATTGATCTCTAAATTTCTTTAACTCTAAGAATAATTGATTGAACAACTCTAAGAAATATTGATTAATTAATAAAAATCTGAAAATTAACTGAAATTTTAGTATTTCACTTTGATTCAAGATTAAATTTAAAGGATATGGTAAAATTATATCATAATTTAAATAATTTATCAAATATTCATCAAAAACCACATTCTTATTTACATCATCATCATCATTACTATTTATATTATCAATTGGAATTAGTGATTCTGTGACTAAATTCTTCAATGCCTGATATGATGATGAATTAAATACACCGTCAGGATTAATTGGCTTAACATTTAAAATATCATTCAATTCTTGAAATAATGATTTATCTTCAATTTTAAGTTCTCCTAATTTCAATAATAAATTGTTTTCAATTTGTAAATCATAATTATAATCATTTGATAATTTTGTTAAATCTGTTAAATAAATTTGATTGTGTCGCTGTCTTAATAATTTCATACTATTTTCAATGATAAAACTCATTAATTTATTATTGTCGAAAAAATAAAAATTTTTCAAATCTTTGCAAATGTTTAATAAATCATATCCTTCATAAAATAATTCCACTAATAAATTATTAGCTTTACCAAACCAATAATTTAATTTAAGATGCAATAAATTTAGGTCACTTAATGAATCAATATAATTTTCAGCATCTTCTTCTAATAATTGATCATTAACGATTCCCTGTTTTCTTTGTGATTTAGTTAATATTTCTTTATGTTTAATCATAACTCCACAATCTTTTAGTATATTTAAATATGTCCCAGTTAATAAAATTTTATTTCTGACGTTATAATCTTCTAATTGTTTAGGCAATCCATCACGCCTAATAGAATACTTCAGATCCCAGTACCCTACCAGATTCAGATTCGAGTATCCTTGATTATTATCAATGGCAAATATTGATGATTGTTGAGACGATTTCACAATAGAATTCAACATTAATTGTTGTAATTCTCTATCAATTTGGGTATCTTTATCTTCATCTTTCTCATCATTCTTATTTGTAATCTTAATAGTAGCCGTTAAAGAATTAGATGAAGTTGAAGAGATCCCTGTGTTTGGCTTAATGAAAAATTCATTGAACGGATCATTTATTATTCCATTGACTAACCAATTATTTAACATGAATAAATAATTTTTAGATATCTCATCAAATATTATGTTCAAAAATTGAAGTATATTAGGATTCCCCTGATGCTTCAATATCTGATGATTAACTAATTTTAATATAATTCCACCTTTACATACTTGTAATTTTGAATTATCTGAGTTTAAATCAAAATCATTATTTGATGAAAAATCATTCTTTAAGTCATTGATAAATGCCAAAAAACTATTATCTTGAGATATTCTTTTCTTTGTATCATTTAAAATGTGATGTGATATTTCATATAAAATCGATATTTTAGTGTCAATATTATCAATTTTCAAATCATCATTTAATAATAAAATACTATAGTTGCTATTTTTCTGGAATTTTAAATAAATTTCGTTCAATATTTTAATGTACTTTTTCAAATAGTTACCAATAACATTCGCAAAACTTTGGTTAATCTTCCCAAAACAATTATTATTAAAGAAAATTCGGAAACATTTTAACGAATAAAAAATTTTGCCCAATTTGATAATACTCTTAGTTAAATCTTTTAATGATGGATTCAAACTTTTCGAAATTTTATAATCAGGCCCAGTTAGCTGTTTTAACAAATCTTGTTGTGAAAAGTTGGTAGAATATCTTATATAATTACCTTCAAGTCCTATAAGAACATATAATAAATCATTGACAATAAGTGCTTGCTGAAGTGGTAAATCATTCACGTCAAGTAATGATGGATATTTTGATTTTAATGTCTGTGAAATTAAAGGCTGACTATTGATTGTTGATGAGAGCACATATGGAACTTCATTCAAAGGTAGAAATTCTACCACATCCTGATAACCTTCCATGTTATTTTCTAATAATATGTATATATAAATATTAACAAGTAAGTCGTATGTTATATATTCATTCTCTTGACAAAATGTGATTATGATAATGATATATTTAGCGCGCTTAAGATTTATTTATTTTTTTATGGAAAAAAATCAAAACATAAACAAAAAAAAAAGTATTGTAACAGTGCGCATAACCGCAACAAGAAATACAAATACACCATTTTATAGGGTCTATTGTGGGGACAAATTATAAACAAAATTGTTGAACCAAAAATGGAATTATCCGCGTTTTTGAAGCGATACATATTCATTATAAATACATAAATAGCTCGATATTTCTTGAAAAAAAAAATTCTGTAGTTTATTTTATTTTCTTTTACATGAGTTAAATTTGTTAAATAACTATTAAATCAATGATAATTTAAAATATTGTAATTTGGTTATTATCAAAATTTGAATATCATACATAATTAAAATTGCAAAGGCAATAAATCAAAAAAAGTAACATTATTATAATAATGACAGCACCTTATAAAATTGGCAAAGCAGGATCACACAACATTGCTGCTGGTGGCGATCATCCATTCCCAGTTCCAACTTTTGAAAACCCTTTAGAACATAGAAAATACATACTTGAACATATGGCTGCCGCATTCAGAATATTTGCAAGAAAACAATTTAGCGAAGGTGCTGCTGGTCACATCTCTGTTAGAGATCCAATTGACAAGGATACATTTTGGATCAATCCATTAAATATTCACTTTGGATTATTAAGAGCTCAAGATATGGTTAGAGTTGATAAAGAAGGAAATGTTGTTGGCGGTAATAGAACTGCAGTCAATAAAGCCGGATTTAAAATTCATTCAGAATTACATAAAGCAAGACCAGATGTTAACGCCGCTTGCCATACACACTCAATTTATGGGAAAACTTGGTCATGCTTTGGTAAACCTTTAGAAATGTTATCTCAAGATTGCTGTGCATTTTATGAAAATCAAGCTGTCTATTTGAATTTTGGTGGTGTTGTCCTCGAAGAGGAGGAAGGAAGAAAATTAGCCTCAGCTTTGGGGAGCTCAAATAAAGTACTAATTTTATTGAATCATGGTCTTTTAACTACAGGTAAAACAGTTGACGAAGCTGCTTACAGATTTACATTAATGGAAAAATGCTGTCAAGCGCAGTTGTTGGCTGATTCAAATGTTAATTATAAGAAAATAATTATTGACGATAAAGATGCTTGTTATACAAAAGCAATGGCTTACGATGACGATTCTTTATTTGCTGATTTCCAATCTGATTATATGTATGAAGTGAAATTATCCAACGGTGATTTCTTATTCCCTGAAGATTATCCATTGGAAAAGATAGAATGACTAAAAAAAAGCAGAATAAACTAATATTTTTCTCCACGTTTGAAAACGACAACAAAAATATAAACAAATAGTTATATAGCCTAAAAATGGTAAACCAATAAATGAAATTAAATATATAAGCTTATCTATACTTGCTTTTTGTACTAAAGTGAAGAAGAAAAACAAAAAAAATTCTGACAGCAAAAAAGAAAAAAATTATCGGTCTCCACTTCAAGTCTTCCCGTTTCACCATTTAAAATACCCCGGACTTTTTTCTCTTTTTCCTTTTCTGTCAATTTTTCTATTCATTACAAAATATAAATACCTCAACATTTCCTCATTTTTTTATAATATAATTTTTGTTGTTTTAATCTCATGTAGTTAATCAATGATTATCATAATCGATTAATGTATTGATTGCCATTAATTTTATTACAATTTTTCACTATAATTTAATTACTATAATAATGTACAGTTTAACTAAAGTGTAAGTATTATTTTAATCTTCATATTATTATTTTTTTAACTGCTTGGTTATATTAATATTAGAATATTAGGTCTGTTGGATTTGTTGTTGGTGCTGCTCTTCCGATTATTGTTACAAAATATTTTATAATACCAGTTGAAAAAATGAATTATGATAATGAAAGAGCTGAAGTTGCTCATTTGAAATCTAGACTTTCTTCTATGAAGTTCAATGTTAGAGTATTAGAACACAGCGCTTCCTTTCAATGAGTAAGATTTTCGGTTCTAATTTTTCATTTTTATTTATATATGCATATTCAATTATTATTTTATTTAATACAAGTTAAGGTTGTATCATTTGGTTTCTGGCTGTTTTCTTTGTAGTTTCTTGATTTTGAGGTAAGTATGTCACATGGAATATTGCCTGGTTATATTTTGTCTAAACAATAGCAACCATAATTTATTTTTTGATGTCATATTTTTTTTATAAAACAGAAAGTAAATGCAAAAAGAAAAATAAAGAAAATGAAAAAACAAAAAAACAAAAAAACAGATATATATAATAGATAATTATAAGAATATTTATTAATTGTCAAAAATTAGTTCAATTATTGTATTATTATTATACATTAACGATGGATTTTAATAAAAATAATTTGAATTTGTCTAGGACTGCAAGTGATATTTATTTTCATGATAATTCAGAAACAATAGATTCATCCAGAAATGATTTGTCTTCATCACTTGAATTATTAAAAAGTGCTAAAAATTCAGGATCAATAGCATCTTTTGGTACTGAGCATACGAGAGATATGTCAAATTCTAATGAAGAACTACTAGTATTAGATAATAATAACATCAATAATAATAATGAGAATAATAGTAATAATAATTGTGATTTTATGAACCAAATCAATCCAACACGTTCATTATTATATATTTTGACAATAACATTAATATTAGGAGGTTTACAGTCCGCATGGACAGTTGAATTTTCTGAGGGAACTCCATTTTTATTGTCAATAGGAATATCAAAACAAATACTTGCATTAGTGTGGATCGCGGGACCATTATCGGGGTTCATCGGACAACCTGCTGTTGGAATATTAAGCGATAATTCTACCAGTAGATTTGGTAGAAGAAGACCATTTATAGTTGGCGGTTGTATTGCGATATGTATATCACTAGCATTAATTTCTCACTCTTTAGATATTACATTTTTTTTTTTTAAAAATGGCAGGGATGATACTAAAGATAGTGAGCATATCAAAGCAAAAGCAATTCCGTTTGCTGCGACTGGAATTTATCTATTGGATTTTTCTATCAGTGCATTTCAAGCAGCATCCAGAGCTTTGATTGTTGATATGATACCTTCTTACCAACAGCAAGCAGCTAATGCTTGGGCAGCAAGAATGATTGGTGGATTTAATATCTTCGGTTATTATTTAGGTTCAGTGAATTTAACTAAATTGACCAATGGAATCTTCGGGGACACTCAATTTAAATCACTTAGTGGTTGCGCAATCATATTTTTAATTTCAATTTCTTTTGTTGGATGCTATATTATAAAAGAACGTAATCCTGACAGTGATTTATTAACTAAAGAAGAAAGAAAGAAAACTAAAAGAAAATTACGTGATTTGGGATTAAATGATGTTGATACAGGTCTCAAGAATATGATATACTCTCTTTACAAACAAACTGTTTATAGTATTTCTAGATTATCACCACAGGTTAATACTGTTAATATTACTGAATTTTTCGCATGGATCGGATATTTCCCAATGTTGTTTTACACTACTACTTACGTGGGCGAATTATATATTTATCAGGTGGTAAGTGAAAGAATAAAGCAAGGATTACCTATACTAGATAAGCAACAACAGAAAGAATTAGTTGAAGCAAGTACCAGAAGGGGTTCAATTTCATTATTAGTTCATTCCATAAGTTCTTTAATAATTACTATGGTTATTCCATTTTTCATTGCTTCAATGAAAAATCATAGATCAAATAATAATGCCATACCAGTAACTAATAACAGGATAAAATATTGGATATTGAAAATGAAGAACGAATATATAATTAACATCACAGTACAAAAATCATGGTCAATTTCCCATTTAATATTCATTATGTGCATGATTTCAACTTTATGGATCAAGAATTCTAACCAAGCAATTGTAATGTTTGCCTTCTTAGGGATTCCTTGGGGTAATGCTCTTTGGGCACCATTCGTTTTAATAGGTGAAGAAATTGCTAGAATTAAAGAAAAGAAAACTCTTAATGCTGAAGGATTATTATGTCACTCACCTTCAATAGTTGTTAATGAGGCACCAGAATTGTCATTATCAGGAAGTCATCAAGCTAAAAAATACAATAATTATGAGCATGAATCAGGGATAATATTGGGAATTCATAATGTATTTGTGAGTGCTCCACAAGTAATAAGTTCATTATTCAGTAGCTTACTATTTAAAATATTATCTTCCCGATACTCATATGATGATAAATTCAGGGGATCATTTGACGATAGTTTAGGATGGGTGTTCAGATTTGGTGGGGTGGCTGCCATTGTGGCATTCATTTTCAGTTTAAAACTCGAGAGTAATGAACAACTTGAGCGTGATGATGATTTAGGTGATATTGTTTGAAGTTACAGCAATAATTATTACTGAATCAATTTTTTTTTAAATTATTTTATTTTATATATTTATATAAATAATTTATGTATGTAACGATTTGTATAATGATTTGTTTGATATGTGAAGAATTGGATGAGGAATAACAATAGCGAGAAAAAAGATTTTTTCTCGTTATTTTTTACATTTTTTTTTGTAATTTTTTCGTTGATTTTTAATTCAATAATTAACTTTCTTTAAATTCATAGGCCTCCATTGAATATATATTATATTATATATATTAATATTACATTATAATTGATACAATTAACACAGCGGTACACAATTATACATTCATAGTTAAAGAATTAATAATTTTGAAAAAATCAAGGAAGAAAATTATCACTATAGTGCAAAAGGGATTGAGATTATTTTTTTTTATTTAATATTGAGCTGTTTAGTTTTAGCTTTAGAAACCGACTGATATACTGCTAATTAATATTATGAATGAACGAAAATTAACAATTAATAGACCACTTTTAGAAAAGTTGGCAAAATTACCATTATATTATCATGATACTAAAATAAATGGATATAAATCCGAATTGTCTATCAATGTTTATAGATTGCTATTTTTTGCCCTTGGTCGAATCAATGAGAAGGAAAATATTCTAAAGGAGATATTCCCACATTCTGATCCAGAGAAAATTCCCACCGATTGGGAGCAAAATATTTTAATGGGAGACAAAAAAGAAGACCTCAAAAGAAAAGATGAATTTTATTCAATGGAAAAGGAATCTGACCAAACGAAGATACCAATTCATACTGGTAGAGCTTGTGCTAGAAAATTTAAGATCGGGGAGCCTTTATACAGATGTAATGAATGCTCCTTTGATGATACGTGTGTCATGTGTGTATATTGTTTTAATAAAGATGATCATATTGGACATACAGTTACAACCTCAGTTGCTTCTAGACTGAATACAGGGTGTTGTGATTGTGGTGATTTAGAGGCTTGGAATAATCCTTTAAATTGTAAATGCGAAATTGATGCAAAAAAAGCGAATGATAATTCCGAAAAAATTGATGTCGATGATAAAAAAATATTTAGCAGTGAAAAATTTTTACAAAATTTATACGATTTGGTTTATACTTGTTTGGTATATGTTGTCGGTACTTATAGTAAGTCTACACAAACTTTACCAGAAAATGTGGCCCAATCTTTCGTTAATGGCAGAGATAAATTCCTTAACTCAATAAATGTACATAATGAGAATTCTTGGAAAATTGATGACTATTCATTCCCCAATAACTCAGTCAAGGATATGATTCTTTTAGTCTGGAATGATGAATTTCACGCATTTGAATATGCCACTAATGTTATTAAAGAGGCTACCGATTGTTCTACCAGAGAAGCTAAAAAAATAGCAATTAAAGTTGATACTATAGGGAGAGTTCCATTAGAAAAATCTACTGACTTTGATAAATTATTTTTGAAAGGGAATGTAATCTATCCTAGAGGCGAATATCAAGAGGGATTAACTGCAACAATAATGGGCTATACTGATTACATTCACGAAGAAATATCATTTGCCATAATTAGCTGGTTGAAAGATTTAATTGATGGCACAGTCCCAACCGTTAGTTCTGTATGTCAGGCAATTCGTGATGCTGTTGCTTATTCCCTCCAACAAGAACCAGATTTTTATTTTGAAATCGATGATTCGATCTATTTGAAGCAAGCTTCTGTTGAATTGCTGCCTTCTTCATTTGCTGCCAGAGGCTTAATTTACAATCATGGCCAAATCCCTAGTGCAATACCTATGCGTCAAGCCACTTCCATTGAAGGCCAAAATGTGGTCTCCAAAAGAACTGGTCAAAGAAACAGTATTCTTAATTACTTCTTATATTTTGATATTAGATTATTTAAGAAATTTAGAACTACTATGGATTCATTTTTAGTCTCATCGATCTTAGCATATCCGGAATTTAAGAATACTTTTACCATAGAATACAGTAAATTCTATCCAAATGCTATTGCACTTATGTTGATTGATCGTGAGATAAATTTAAATTTTCTGCGTCAAGTATCAGTACAATTATTTTCTGCACCTTCATCAAGTTCAACAATCATTGAGCATAATAAATTACAAATAATACTTAGAGGAATTTATGATTTATTTGAAAGTAAGAAATCTCCTGTTACTGGTAAATGGGCTTATGGAGATCTTTCATTCAGAACTAATAGAGAAAGTCGTTATGCTCACGCAGTTGCTAATGTTACTTATGATTTGGTCACTATCACTGACAAAGCTAATGATAATATCAAGTATAAATTTTATGATTATGATAATATGAAATGGTTATTGAAAATTTTATTCATGTTACAAGGCTGCTTAAAACTTCTCCGTAAAACCGGTAGTCATGTTAATGTTGAATCTAATTCTTATATTAAAATTTATTCAGCTTGTGACCCATTCTATCGTTCTTTAAGTGCTATGTTTAATGGTTGTGAAATAACTAAAGATCAACCAGACAAATTAATTGAAAAGGCTTATGAAACTATTGTTTCTGAATATGACATTAAAGTCGCTGAATCTCCAACGAAAAAAATGATCAAATTTCAACGTGGACATTATGTTATTAATAATTATGTTGTTTCATCACACCCTACATCTCTTCTTAATCCAGTTAACACTTTGGTTTCTATGATAATTGAAAATAATAATCCGGCTTTGATGGAAGAAATAATTTTAAAGCATGGAATTGATTTATATTTGAAGATAATGGAAGTATCTTTAAGTAGTGTAGTATTATGTGGTCAAATAGTGTCTAGATTCTGGGTTCGTAATGGTTCATCAGCTATCATTCAACAAATTAATTACTCTATGCTTTCATCAGGATCAAATTTAGCTGCACATGGTTATTTAAGAGATATGCATTTGATTCAATTCGCATTCTTATTAGATGAAAAGCTTAGCGTTGAAAAATTATTCATTACTATTGTTGTTTACTGGGAATTATACCCTAAGCTACTTCTTAAAACTGGTAGAGCCAAAGATAAAGGCGAAATTGAAAATGGGTCCATTTATGAAGATAAATATTTTCATTTAATTTATGAATTTTTATTATTCATTTACAGATTATTAACAGAAAGAAAGTTTTTTGAATTATTGACTATTAAAGAAAAGCAAGAAGTGTCTACTTTCTACATTATTATTTATGCTTTAAGTACTGGCCCATTAACGTTTAGTGAACTAAATGAACATATCACCGTTGATGCTACTGGCCCATTAGTTACAAGTATTTTGGAACAAGTAGCTGATTATAAACCACCTGTTGGTTTAAGTGATCGTGGTACTTTCAGTTTGAAAGATGAATATTTTGAAAAAATTGATCCTTATAATGTTTTTTCAAGTTCTGCCGAAGAAATTTATTTATCTGTTAAGAATAAGATTTTGAAGCGAGAAAAAGAAACATCTTTAAAAGAAAGTACCGTCTGCAAATATAATGATATTGACGATGTTATTCTAAGTCCAATTTTCTCTAAAGTTGATTATAACACTATTGGAAAATTTAGTAATTTTGTTAGATGTGAATCATTTAAAGTATCAATGCTACAAATTGCTGATGATTTAATCGTTGGTAAATGCTCATCTGAATTAGAATTATTTTTGCATTTGATACATGCTGTTATTATTGACAATGACAATACTAAAGGCGAGAATTATTTTGCATCTTTATATTCTGATATTTCACTTAAACTCTTTGAAATTGCTACATCTCATAAAGTTTTTACTAAATCAATTATTAACAAAGCTTCATTTATTTTACAATTATTATTACATAAGGACAATTCTAAGATAGTGGAAAATTTAAAGACTAAGTTCTCTATTGACGAAATTAATAAATATGAAAAAACTATCAACGTTACTGACAAGGGAGATGAAGACTCTGAAAGATCAAAAAGAAGAAAACTTATTGAGGAGAAGAAACGGAAAGCTTTTGAAAAACTTGCTAATCAAAGATTAAAATTTGAAGCTAATAACAATATTTATTATCATAAAACTAGAAAATCAGAAAAAGATAGTAAAGATAAAAAGGGAGAAGATGAAGCTGGCTCATCGAATATCAGAAAATGTATTTTATGTCAAGGTGAGCAAGCTCGTCATAGTATCTTTGTTACTATTGCGGATATACTAAAAATAGACACATTTTGGAAAGTTCCAATGGCGCCAGATTATTTCAAAAATGCTTTTACTCCATGGACAAATGAAGTAAATTTGGAGAAAATTAAAGATAATTCTCGTAAAAATTTTCCATTAAGAGGAGTGGATAAAGAAAGAAATTATCTATCAAGAGATATTATCCGTTCATGTAATCATGCTATGCATTATGAATGTTTTAAGAAACATGTGAGATGTGATGATTATAAATTTTCTTGTCCTTTATGTGACGTTGAAGGTAATGTTATTGTTCCATGTGTTGCTTCTGGAAAATTAGGTAGAAAGCTAATAGAAACTCTTTTCCTTCCTCATGAAAGGGATAAAAACAGTCTTGATGAGTTTGTAGCATGGATTAAAGATAAGAATGAGTATACTTCACGCGAAAGTCTTTTCACTAACAGTAAAAGTGGATATGACAAAATAATTTACCATAATAGGAAACATAATGGGGAAAAACAACGTTTAAATAATGAGACAATTTGGAAATCATTATTCCCTAGAGAATTATATAATGTGCTTATGGCAAAACCTGGTAACCCAAAGCCTAAAAAGCTTAGAATCATTCTTGAAGAAATTTGTCTAACATTTTTGTTTGGAGGTCGTCATGAAAGCTATCGTGCTACATCTGCCACGGAACCTTACTTGCTAAAAAGAAGAATAACCACTTTAATTGAAAACACTGTTGCTTCCCTTGAAATTGCTTCCAGATTTGATAGCGATCATCCTTATTTTGATTATTTATCAACAATTACTGAAAATAACTACAACTTTTTAAGAACCCTTTTCCAATTCAGAATGCTTGTCGACTTACTTTACAGAAATTATGAAGAGAAAGATTTGATGTCTTATGATGATATAGTAGCAACAGTACCTCCGAAGAGAGATTACCAAAATGACAATTTTGTTGTTGAATATTTCTTTTTTGGAAGAAATTCTCTCGGATATTTAATTGAAAAAGAATATCTTAAGTTTGTAGGGGTAAATACTCAAAAGTTACTACAACTGTGTGGAAGCCAAAATAATAAAGCTCTTATGAAGGTAGTGGAAGAATTCGGCCAGTTTACTAGACTTAAGAAAGAAATAGTGGAGCAAGTGAAATCTTTATTGAATAAAATGATACCGGAAAGATACAAAGATATTCTTATTACCGACGAGTTTTGCTTAGGTTTTGTTTGGATAACCCAAAAACTTTTGATACCATTTTTTAAAAAGATTGTGATTATGCTTAAAATTATGTCACATGATATGAGTAACAAGAATATATATTATCAAGTTGATAATATTATACACGATCAAGTATTAAGTTCTATTGAGAATGCTCATCATGATAAAGGTGATAATGAAACAATTGACCCATATTTGAAGTTTTTTAAATTACAATCAATACCAGATGCTCTTGAGTCACTAAGTAAGGGACATAAAACTAACAAGGATATGATTAATTTTTTTAATGATATTGATCTCGATTATTCTGATTATGAAATGGAATATCCTGGAGTTATTAAATTGATCCCATTACCAGAAAGATACGATATTTTTGCTACTGATATTGATAGTTTTTATGAAAAATTGAACCCTGATATGGATTTATATTGGCAAAGTAAACGAGATGCCCACGTTAAGAAATATGGGAAGCAACATAGAGCTGATTTTTATGTTTGTTTAGTATGTGGATATAGAGTTTACAAAAAAACCAATGAATCACAATTAGTCGCTGAAGGACATAATGAGATAATCGTTCATACACGAAGTGAATGTAGGTCATCATATTTGATGTTTTTAGACCCAATTGAAAATGCCATTCGTATTTACAGTTCTAGGCATGACTCGGGAGTTGTTTTAAAGATCGATGCGCCTTATGTGGATAATATGGGTGAAACAGGGATTAGATCAGTCACTGATAAACAATCAATTTTAAAACTTAATTCTAAAAGATATAAAAATATTATTAGTAAGTGGTTACATAATGAATATAGTTGTGGCGTAGTTAAACCTTCTGTTTTACTTCGAAGTGTCAATCTGCTTGGGTTTGATAGAAAATTAAATTTTTCCGCATCCTATATTTTCAAAGAAGATTGTAATCACCACTTTGATGAAGAACCAAGTAATGTTGACTACAGTGGAGGACTTAATGATGAAGATAGCAATGTAGAAGAAGAAGAGCATGAAGAAGAAGAGCATGAAGAAGAAGAAGAAGAAGAAGAAGAAGAAGAAGAAGAAGAAGAAGAAGAAGAAGAAGAAGAAGAAGAAGAAGAAGAAGAAGAAGAAGAAGGTGATAGTGATGCAGATGAAACTCCTGTCCATATTCGTAATAATTATTTTGGATCAGAGACTGAAGATTTTCTTAGCAATAGCGACTCTGATTATGTTGAAGACCATGATGATGACAATGAAAGACGCGACTTAAATGACTTCTTACCTGAGGGGTTTAGATTAGATGCCAATAACAGCGATGTTGATGGCAATAATGAAGAAGAAGATGATTCTGATGATAATGAATTATTTGGAATGCATGCTGGCGACGAACGTATATTCAGAACTTTACTTGAAACATTTATGGGAGTTACAATCGAAGAGGGCCCAACTGAAGAAGACCGTCATAACTTAAGAGACAGAATTAATCCATTGAACACAGGCGGAACAATTTTACAGCAATTTACTGATGCTCTTAATCAAGAAGCTAGAAATGGAACAGGTAATATTATACAATTTGAGGAAGACGAAGAAGGAATGGGCAGCTCTAGCCTGAACGACGATGAAAGATTTGAAGATGCGTCTGACTAAATCAGGAATTACTATTTTTAACATAATTACCAATTAGTTAATCTACAAATAAATCGCTATATACAAAAAAAAAAACAAAAAACAAATACATAGTTTTTATCTATTTATTATTTATTTTAAACTTCATTGTAGAATATTCTCAGCTATACACACATCTCTTTTGTAGACAAAGATCCCTTGGTATAAAATTGATTAATGCCTGAAAGACAAAATTTGGATAATAAATGAATGATTCTGATAGGTCAATAAATATAATTCCGTGATAATTGTTGAACAGTATAGATGACAAAGGATAGCTGACAACCGATTAATTAGTTTTACCCTATAACATAATAAACAAAAAATAAATAACTCGGTGCGTTAAAAATGAATGACGCTTTTTTTTTTTTTTTTTTTTTTTGATTGACAGTATTTTTATTATTGTTCTTAGAAAGAAAAAAGGAAAGTGCAAAGGAAAATGGAACATAAAGGAAAGAAAAAACATAAAAATGGCTCAGGCTAAAATCCGTTCCAGCCGTGCATTTGATAGAGTAAATTTTAGGAAATTCTGGAAAATTTTAGAACATTTACCGTTTTCCGATAGAATATTTTACAAAATATCAAAAAGCATTAAGGGGTCTGTCTATTCGTCTATAAATATGTGTAGTTTTCCTGATTTATAGAAAAGTTATTTGTTATTCTTTTTACTTTTTTTATATTTATTATTATTAATCTAATCAATATAAATAATATATTAATTACATCTCTTTTTTACATTTCAAACAAGTTTAAATTACATTTTATTTTTTTTTTGAAAACACAAGTTTTTAGCGATTTTAATGTCTGCTGTCTTTGTACAAAAATCTAATCAAGCAGTTAATCTTAATCCTGCTACTGGTACTGATATTCATCTTACCTCTCATGGTAGTGATTGGTTATGGGCTGCTTTTTCATTATTTGCTCTTTTCTCTTTATGTCATGTTGGTCTCTTTGTCTTCAAAGGTAAGAAATACATTGGACATGTAGCTGCTTTAGCTACATCTGCAATTTTATCTTATACTTATTTCACTCTTGCTTCTGACCTTGGTTGGACTGGTGTTGTTACTGAATTTAATCATGTTACAGTTGAAAATCCATTAGTTGAGGGTCAATATACCAGACAAGTGTTTTATGCTAAGTATATTGGTTATTTTTTAGCATGGCCTGTCTTGTTGTTCTTGATTGAATATACTGGACATTCATCTAAGTTTTCTAATTTCGATGTTAAAGCCATTTCTACTTATGCATTTGAAGTTGGTGCAGTTGAAGTTTTCGTCTTAGGTTTATTGATTGGTATTTTGCCACATTCAACTTATAAATTTGGTTATTTCACATTTGCAGTTAGCGCACAATTATTTATTATGGCTCTTATGAATGTTCGATACTTTACTTGTTATCAATTTACTAATTTAACTAAGATGACTTTAGCTTTATTCAATGTTGTTTGGATTTTATATCCAGTTGCTTGGGGTTTATCTGAAGGTGGTAATGTTATTCAACCAGATTCTGAAGCTGTATTTTATGGGGTTTTAGATTTAATCATGTTTGCCTTTATTCCAAGTATCTTATCTATACAATCTAATTCCGATTCTGATGTTTCTTCTAATACTCCAATTGATAACCATGTTACAGATAAAGAAGCTAATCCAGAAACACCAAGGGCTTCTGGTGAAACTGCCGTTTAATCTGCTTTTTTTTTTTCTTAAATTGATTATTGGTTAGTAAGTCTTATTTGACTGAACACATAAAAAAAAAAGCTTTCTACGTTTTATGAAAGGTTAATGAATCTGCTAATCATTTTCTTTCTTTTTAATGCCCGTTACGACATTTTTTTATCCATAATTTTTTGACATTCTTTTATTAACTTTTTTTAATATTTAATTTTATTTAATTTAATAATATAATAGGTTCATCGCAACCTTTAAAAAATGATATTGCTTTGTAGTATATATTTGATGTTCCGTAGTTTATAATTTGTACTGTTTGGTTTTTACTAAGTAAAAATATTTGAGTAACATCACTTATTCATCACACACAGAAATACATCGAAAAATAAAAAATAAAAAAAATAAAAAAAAAAAAATAAAAAAGAAAATAAAAAAATAAAAAGAAAATAAAAAGAAAAGAAAAAAGAAAATATGGACAAAAAAAAGAGAACATAAAAAATTTCTTTTTCTTTTATTGAATATGTCAAATTCACTCAGAATAAATTAAATAATTTGAATTTAAAAAAGCTCCCAAAGGAAAAATATAATAATAATGTTCAGGTACAACCTTAGAATTATTAGAAATTACTCAACTGGGAATAATGTATCAAAATTCATTGATAGTTATCAAAGTTTTTTGAAAATAAATAAAACCAAGAATATCACAAATGAGGCTAATTATAGAAGAAAATTAACTGATCAGTTGAGAGATCACGGCCCTAAAATTATAATATCGACTATGAAAAATCCTTTTGTTAATCTTGCCTTGGAGGATTACATTTTCAGTTTAATGCCTAAAGATGATGTATCGGAAGATTGCAACAGCAATGTTTTATACTTGTATAAAAATTCCAAATGTATAGTTCTTGGGAAAAATCAAAATCCTTGGAAAGAGATCAATTTTTCATATTTAAAAAAACATAAGTTATTAGATTCTTTCAGAATAGTGAGAAGAAATTCTGGTGGTGGCACTGTGATTCATGATCATGGTAATTCGAATTATTGCTTTATGACTACAAAGCTGGCTTTTGATCGTAAAACTTTTAGCAATATAGTGATCGATGAAGTTAATCAACTTTATGAATGCAACCACGAGAATAAAGAAGGGCCATTAAATAAATTAGAAATCAATGAAAGAGGTGATTTAGTGATTATGAATAAATTTGGAGAATTCAAAATTTCAGGATCTGCTTATAAGTTATCAAGAGGTAAAAGTTATCATCATGGGACAATGCTATTAAACTGTAATTTAAATAATTTTAGCCATATATTGGGAGACTCTGGCAGAAGTTATAAAATTATTGATAAATCAGTGCCTTCTAAAAGAGCTCCAATTATGAATTTATCAATGAATGAAGATTTGTTTAATTATTGTTTGATTGATGGGTTTATAAGTAATTACGGTATTAAGAACATTAAGCATACTCAAGATCTGTTTTATTTATCTAAAGAGGAAAATGATAATATTATAGTTACAACAGAAAAAATCCAGGAATTAAAATCCTCATCATTAATAGTAATTCATAATATTGAACAATTGCCGAAGGAAATCTTAGAAATTGCTGAAAATATGGAGCAATGGTCATTTAGATATGGTAAAACCCCAAAATTTAAAGTAGAATTAGAAGACAATGCTACAAATACAGATATGACATTGAAAATTGAAAAAGGGTATATCACAGAAGTTAAAGTAATTAAAACTGATGATGATTCTATTTCTCATGATGCAACTATGATTAACAGCTTAGATACAAATAGCAGATTACGTTTGAAATCTGATGATCTTGAATCACATCTTCATGAACATTTCTTTAAAAAATGGGCTCAAGCAGAAATTCCTTGATTACCATATCAATTACTAGGGGAAAATAACAGAACTTAAATTTTCTTCCGTAAAAAAAAATGAAAAGCAAAAAAAAAAAAATTTATAGATATATTTATTATCTGTGATTACACCAAGATACATAGAAACGTTTTACAAATAGAATAACTCATATATATAGTAATAGTAATAATATTCAGCAATACACATTTTAATAATAGAGGATCGCGAACCAATAAAAATGTCAGATCATTCTACTCAACCTAGTAACGTTTTATTTACATGTAATACATGCTCAATAAGATTTTCCTGCTACGATTTTCAAAAGGCTCATATGAAATCAGACTGGCATAGATATAACTTGAAAAGAAGAGTGGCATCATTACCCCCAATATCTACAGATACTTATTCGGAAAGAGTCATTCAAAGTACGTTGGCTAATTCAAATAGCAAAGAATTTGAAGATGAATATGGATTTGTAGTTCATAATCGTCGCGCTCGTCGCAGTAGTTCAAATAAAAATCCTCAACGTCAAATGACTAAAAAGGAATTGAAAAAATTACAAAGATTACTGAATGAACTGCTGATACCTGCAGTTACAGCAACTGCCAATAATGACCTTTCAAGAGTCAATAGTAATACATCAAGCTCAAACTTCTCTTTAGGTGAATCTTTCCATTCAAGTAAATATAATGCTACAGAATCTGAAGTTGAAACAGCCTCAATGGTGTCATCCTCACAAGCTACAGATCAATTATCATTCAGTGAGCACGGTTATGACGAAGTAGGTGATGATGGAGAACAAATTATTGATCATGACTTAACTTTTACACATGACCCTATTAGTCATACTGTCGGCGATACTACATTAAGAGAAGAACAATTAATATTAAGTGCCAACAGTTGTATATATTGTAATCGCCATTTTTCAACATTTGATAAGAGTCTTGGCCATATGTATGAAGCTCATGGATTATATATACCTTACAAAGAAGAAGTAAAAGATTTACAAGAATTAATTTTTTTCTTGTGGGATATATTAGCCAAGGATCATTTATGTATAATATGTGGATTTAACGGGAAAAATATATTAAGTACTCAAGATCATTGCAATTCAAAGAACCATTGCAAATTACCATATGAAACTAAAGAACAGAAACAATTTTTCAGTAAATTTTATAACGAGGATCATTCAAACAAGGTTATTAAAAATTTCTATGAAATTAAAACCAATGGTATGGAATTAGTATTACCTAATGGTGCTGGTACTATTGGCCATAGATCTTTAAAAAGATATTATGATCAAAAGTTAAACGATCCAGCTGTGGCAAGATTATCAGTGGCAAGAGTAATTTCATCAGATAGAAGATTAGTGGGCCTTTCAACAACAGCAGTTTCAGAAGTGAAGGCAACAAATTATGATAAATTGATCAATAATAACAAACATCAGCGTGATATCAGAAAATTCATTAACAACCAAAAACATTATAGAGATCAATTATTACAATAGATGTACCTTGGTATATTTAGTTTGTTATCTAGTTGATTTTGGTTTTTTCAATATATCAGTAGACATTAAATTTCCAACATAATCTTGTAAGTACTTGTTTTCATTACTGACTTTGTCGCATTGCCTTTTCAATTCATACGTCTTTTGAACCATTGAATTCAAACGATTCTTAATAGCAATGACGTCAACTAAAACTTGTGTATTCTGATTATCCATTATGTGTATTTCAATATAACAATTATAGTTCAATTATAAATGTATTCCTTCTTTTCAAATTAACTAATTAATAAAAGTTGATCTTATTATGTTTTCGAATTATCGCTTTTGATGAGTAAACCAAATGGATAAAGTAATAAATTATTGTGTTCATTTTTTTTTCTATTTTTCTATCTTTTTTTTCTTTAACAATTTTTCCAGATTTTTTTTTCTTCCAACTGAAAATATAAAAAATTAAAAAAATAAAATATCAAGACTTATTATTTATTTTACTTTGGGAATATATACCATTAAATAAATTATCCCACAATCATGAGTATATTAATTAAACAATTCAGAGGAATTATTTTTGGAGCCCCAGGGTCAGGTAAGGGAACTGTTTTATCTAAATTGACTAAATTTTTAAACAATCAAATCATCACCGTATCTTCTGGAGATATTATCAGACGAGAAATCAAGAATAATAAAGATGGAAACTCTGAATTTGCGAAATTAATCGCTAGTGGGAAATTCTTACCAGATGAAAGCATAACTAAAATTATGTTGAATGAATTAGAATCTTTAAGATTATTTGACCATTCTAATACCAAAAGTTGGTTGTTGGATGGATTCCCAAGAAATAAACAGCAAGCTATAGATTTTGAAAAAAAACTAGTTGCAAAGAATTCAAAACCATTGAATTTAGTCATTCAATTAGATGTGCCTCAAGATATCATTCTTAATAGAATAGAAAATAGATGGGTTCATGCACCATCTGGAAGAATTTATAATTTACAATATAATCCTCCAATTACAGCTGGAAAAGATGATGTTACTGGAGAACCTTTAACTAAACGATCTGATGATAATGTTGAAGTTTTCAAGAAAAGGTTAGATTTGTATAATAAGCTCGTGGATCCTTTAATTGATTATTATGGTAAAAAAGATTTATTAGTGACAATTTCTGGTGAGACTTCAGATATTACCTTCCTGAAATTATCAAAAGTTATAACCAAAAGATTTAAATAATTAACTAGTACTATTTACTAAAGAAAAAGAAAAAAAATTAAACCAAAAAAATAACATCACGTATTATTATTATATACAGTTTCTAAACAACTATGAAGTAAAGAAAAAAAAATAAAAATACAGACAAATTAATAACATACACGTTATTTTCTAAACAATTTTTTGAATAAACCACCTTTCTTTGGTTTCTTTTCTAATGAAGAAGAGGAAGATTTGATACTTGAAGTCTTAGTTGCAGAACTAGCACCCTTTGTTGCAGTAGAAGTTGTAGAGTCATTAAGAGTAGAAGATGCGTTAGTTTGGGTTCTACTAAGAATTTCCTTATAAGATAAACCTTTACTAGCATTAGTATTGACACGATTAAGATTATCACCACCATTAGTATTAGCACGATTGACATTATCAGCAAATTGGATTCTACCACTAGTTGAAGTACTAACTTTTGAGGCTGCTGGATTACTGCTGTTGTAATAAAAATCAGTTTTACCTTGTTTGGGCATGTATGGTCGATCAATATTATTATCATAATCACTAGAATCCGAATCTGAATCTGAATCATCAACATGTTCATCAGAGTCGGACAAAATAGCTGTGTCAATCAAAGATTTTAAATGATTCTTTTCAGTGTTTTTCTTTATTAAAATATCAATTTTTTTATTTAAAATTTTTTGAGTTCTGGTTGTCATTGGTAGTGTTGCACCGTTTTGATGAAATTGTGAATTTTTAATGAAATTGTTAGATTCTTCTAAAGATTTATCACTAGCATTAACAAGCAACTCTTTGAAGAAATTATGAGCTTGTTCTTCAATATTAGATGATGATGGTGACGCTTCTTTAATAGCTTCCTTGTCTGTCGTGACAGTAGCATGAGCTGCTTGTTCATCTTCATCTTCCGAAGTTACAGCAAGATCATCTTCATTATCACTGTCATAATCGTCATCCCAATGTTTAAGCCAATTATTATTATTATTCTCAGATAAAGAGGTAGAAAGTGAGTGACGAGAACTAATATTATTAGGAATTATTAAAACATTCATATATGTTCTCTTAAAAAGAAAAGTACTAAGTTTTAGCTTTTTCTTAACTTTGAATACTTTATCATTACTATGACTGCTTAATAAACTATCGACTTGACTAACATTAGAACCAACTTTGGTTAATTCATTACTTGAAGAATTCCCTGAAGAGGAATTTATATTATTATCTGAGAGTTCTAAACTAACTCTACTAGAGCTCGAAACTGTATTTGTACCAACACTAGAAATACCACTGGAATCACCGTTACTAACAAGTTTAAAGTGATGTAAAATTTCATCATCATTTTTAGAGCCAATGACAAATAAATTTGGATGATAAACATCAATAATATTTTCAAACACAAATTTTAAATCTAATTTTTTAATGATTCTTGAGGCAGTAGCGTGACTGGCAGAAGGCTTTCTCGGGCCTAATAAAGAACTTAAAGCATTATCAATACTACCATTATTAACGCTAGATGACTTTGATTCATGTTGATGATCAGATTCATTATTGTCCAAATCATCATGCAATAATTCATCAAAACAAATTTCAATAGTGATACTTATCTTTAGATTTCTTTGAGAAGCTAACAATTCAGAGTATTTCAAAATATTTCTAGCACGTTCATCAATTTTTTTTAATAATAAATTATTTTTCTCATCTTGGGTTAAATTCTTCTTTTTATTTTTGATCAAATGACTTTTATTTGTTGGATCATAACTACTAGCACTCAAAGTATTCATTCTTTTTAATTCATTATCAATTAAAGAATTACTACGACCATCCTTTGGGGTTGGTTGATATGTTGTCTTTGGAAGAGCAGTAGATGGTAATCTATTTTTAACTGGTTTAGTAGTCAGCTTGTGCTTGTTAGCGATATCTAAATCATTTATCATGCTAGTAGTTTTATACCTTGTTAAATGAGAATTATTAATGTCATCATCATTATCATCTTTTTTATTATCAGTATCTTTAGTTAAATCTTCAGCTAAAAATTCTTCAATTGAGAAAGTATCACTTGGAATAACTGCAACAATCACTATTGAATCACCACTGATTAAAAGATTATCTAATGCATAATCAATAGATGGCCAAGTATGTTTACGACCAGAAATATAAAGCATGCAAGTTTTATTAATGCTGTAAGCGGGATCAATCTCCGAGAATTGGTATTCATCATTTAAAAGCTGAAATCTACCAATTGAACTTAAGTTATTATGGTCATCATCTAAAATTGAATCAACCACAGTTTTCGGAGGTAGCATTTTATTAAAATTTAAATTAACTGTACGGTCAAAATCGTAATGCTGAGAATGCAAAACAAAAGATTTATAATTAACCACTGGTCTAGATGGATAAGATTTATCGAGAATATTGGTAATATTAACACCTTCATTAGAATATTGAGTCTTGACGTCGTCATTGTCGTCATCATTATCATTATTGATATTATTGGCTAATGCTTTAAACTTTGATATTTCAATAGAATTTTCTAAGTCATTTAAGAAACCCTTAGAATTATTTAAAAGAGAATTTTTCACTCTAGAATTAACGAGATATTTTTCCTCTAATTGTAGAATTTCTTCATCAGTCATATCAACAAGCTTTTTCTTTTTAAAATCGGTTTTTTCATCTTTATTACTAGTAGTCTTTTTGTCATCCTTACTATTATTAGAATTATTAATAGAATTTTTACCAGTAGAATCATTAGAAGCAGTATTGTCATTAGATTTATTATCATGATTATTATTGTTACCAGAACTGAAATTAGATAATAATTGAGGATTAATATTAATGTTTAACTGAGTATTTCTAAAAGTAATATCGTCTTGATCTTCGGTTTTAAAGCGATTATAAACATTAGAAAAAGAATTGGGATTTTCAGTATCTAAAAATTTATTATTATTATGATGCTGAGAATTTAGAAATTGATTAAATAAATCTTCACTTAAAGCATTTATATCTTTATTAAGAATATTATATTGATGATTGCCATTATGAGAGTCTTTCTTTAAAATACTTTTAGATTTATCAATATCTGGCAATTTTTCACGTTTAAATTTTTCTTTTCTTAATTTATCATCATTAAATTGTTTCTGACTTTTCAATTCATTATAATAACGATCATTCTGATTAACAAAATTAAAGTCATTAAATTTGAAAAATTTCGAAGGATCATTCAAATTACTTGATCTAGCAACCGTGAATCCAAAATCTAAATCAAGATGTTTTTTATTAGCAGATCCACTATCGGTCTTAGATATTATACGGCCACTTTCATCTTTAATAATAAAAGTTGGAACATAACGAGGTTTTGAAGGGTCAATAACATCAGTGAACAAATTATTAAATGAAACTCTTTTAATAAATTGGCCATTATTTATAGTAGCTTTCTTGTTAGTAGTAGAACGAGTATTATTTAAGTTTTCTGTTATAGTTATAACTCCCTTATTTTCTTTACTGATATTATTGCTAATATTATTATTTCCTTTATTGTTAGAAAGTAACATAAGGCAAATATGATATATTTATCGACTATTAATTAATGGTATGTCTTATGAAAGCGATGAAGTAAAAAATAAAAAATAAAAATACAGCAGGGGAAAAAAAGTATAATTTATTGTTATGTGTGAAAAAAAATAATGTGTGAAAAGAATAATGTATGATATAATGAATATAGATTGTATTTGATAGTTAAATTGATAAGAATAATAAGCTAGTAATCGAAAATAGACAAAATGGATATATTCAAAAGTAGATCAAGAACATAATAATCAAAACAAAATGATAATAAAAATAAAAAATAGGGAAGGAAAGAAAAGGAAGGGTTCAAATATTTAAATGAATTTTTTTTGTTTCTTTTTTAACAACGAAATAAAAAAATCAAATAAAAAATTTTTTTTTTTATTCTGTGTGTTTGTTTTAATTTATCTGCCATCCATCAAACTATCAAACTGAATAAAACACAATGTAAAAAAAAGAAAAAAAGGGAAAAACGATTTTCGCTTTCATTTAACTTCTATAGATAGATAGATATTATACATTTGACTCTATTACTTAATAGCAATAATATAATTATTATTACATGTAAATTGCATAATTAATTTGATTCTATATAAGGCAATTATTATCATAGTATTTATTACTATCTTTAATAGAAAAAATTCAAATATAAAGATATGGTGCTTTTTTTCTTTCTTTTAATGAATAACGTAAAAGCATAAACAAAAAAAAAAAAAAAGATTCAGTGTGTGTGGACAACTCCTAGACATGGTATGTATGCTGCTGAAGGTTTGGGGCGATTGCGCTAAGATTAATTAAAGATCCATTTTTGCGGAACGCTTTTTCCTGACATATTTTCAGCCTTTCTGTTTTTCTTTTTTTTCTTTTTTTTTCTTTTTTCTCTCTTTTTTCTTCATTTTTTCGTTCTGAGGAGCCTATTGCTTGTTGGGTTGGCTGGTTAATGAGGTGCTGGTAGGGATTATTCTTCCCTCTCCCCATCAGTTATCAGTTACTGTTGCTGCTCCTCTATCCCCTACGCACTAAGTATATTTCTGGAATTCTTGCTTGTGCTTGTGTGAATTCCTATTCTTGGTTTTTTTGCCTATTCTGGTTTTGTTTTATTTGGGGGCGCTGCTGTCTGTTCCAGTTCTACATTGCACCATAAGACCGTTACACTTGGACTCTGTATCCTATAGTACTTATCTCTAATTCTTTTTTTCTTTTTTCCTCTTTTTCTTGGGTTTTTTTCCGCTTTCTCGCCCCACATGGGCAACCTCCTTAAAATATTTATGCTTCTTGTCTTTTTTTTACTTTTCCCTTGCCAAATTTTTTTGGGCTCATTAATCAATTCAAGTCAAAAATAAAATAACAATAACAAGATAAGGTAATCAATAAGTAGCCTAGAAATCAACATAAAGATGAATCTATTATATTTTATCACTTTAATAACACTACTCGGGCCGAGTGTATAATAATATTATTTAGAGTATATACTTTGTGATTACTTGGCAATCGTTTCAAGATTAGCTCCATTCAGTTGGTATATATATATATCCTTTAATAGGTGTTTGGGTGTGCCTATTGATGTATAGATGTTTATGAAAAATTAAGTTGTTTTCTTTTTTTTTTTTTTTGTTGAGGAAGAAAAAAAAACTAAAATGAAAAATTAAAGAAAAAGATTACATAATTTATAATCAATGAACATATAAACAAAATTTATATATATATCTAGGGATTAAGAGGAATAATTAACCAAAAAAAAGAAGAGAATGAATGGACCAGGCTATTACGAATTATATAGAAGATCAACAATTGGGGTATCGTTAATGGACTCATTGGACACTTTAGTTCAAGATTCCAGAATAGAACCACAATTGGCATTAAAGATATTATCAAACTTTGATAGAATAATAGCTGAAAAGATTAGGGAAGAATTGAAGGCAAAGTTAACATTTAAAGGTCATTTACATGTGTATCGTTTCTGTGATGATGTCTGGACTTTTAAAATTAAAGATGTTGAAGTTAAATTAGAACATAACGAAATTGTTCATGCTGATAATATCGAACTTGTTGCTAATAATTCAAGAAGAATAACAGATTGAATTTTTTATGTTTAGGGTCCTGCTTTTTTTCCAGATAATTTTTCCTCTACTTGTTTATAATTATAATAATAAAGAAAATCAATCATTATTAAAAAAAATTTTGTGTATACTATATATATATATTATTATTATTATTATTATTATTATTATTAAATTAAATTAAATTATTAAATGCATTAGTGTTAAAAGATCCGCCAGTGACTACAGGGGTTCCAGTATTAGTTGAAACAAAATCAAATTCAAACTCTTCATCTAATCTAATACTACCATACCTATCAGTGAATCCGCTTATATTACTACCAGAATTTTCATTGAATTTAGATTTTTTATTTATATGAATGCTACTTTCATTATTATCAATACTATCCATGTTCATGTTATTCATACTCATGTTGAAATTAATGACATTATTATTGGTATCTAGGAAATTGTTTTCAATTATTTCATTATCTGGTTGAGTGTCTTCAACATTAGAAGAGTACGATTGTAGTTGTTCATTACTGTCATTGATGGTTTCTTCTTCTTCGTCATAATCGTCATCAAATCTATTTATTGTTAATAATCCGTCATGTTTTAATAAATCAGATTTTTGAGAATAACGATTATTTTTGTGTAGATCTGCAAACCAATAATGATCAATAGCTTGATCGGCATCATATCTATCTATTGAAGATACGTTCATCAATTGTTTGTATAAATGTTGGCAATCTTCACTTAATGGGAAAGTGTCTCTAATATCATCATAAATTATTTCATCTCTTTGGAAATCATCAGCCACAAACGGGAAATAGCCTAATAAACATACAAACAAAGATACTCCGCACGACCACAAATCAACAGCTTTACTATACCTAGGTAATGGACCATTATTTATTATCTCTGGTGCAATGTAATGTGGTGTACCACAAATAGTCTTAGTGAAAGATTCTTCATCCATTAATACTTTTGATAATCCAAAATCAACAATTTTCACAGTGACGTCAAACTCATTATTTGACCATGGACCAGTTCGATTAACAAATAAATGAGAACTTGTTTTTACTGTCTTTTGTAATAATATATTTTCTAATTTAATATCTCTATGAATAATGGAATTATCATGTAAATATTTAATGCCAGCAAATATTTGTTTAAAAATGAACTTAGTTTCAATTTCCAGTAATTTTTTATCAGGGGATTCAACGACTCTAGTAAATAATGATCCACCATTGATATACTCTAATACTAATTGACTACTATTATTTGAAATATCAACGAATCTATCAATAACTCTGATAATATTTTCATGTTTGCAATTTTTCAAGGCTTCAAATTCCTTCAATAAAGTTAATATATCATTATTATTTTTTCTTTTAACATTAATATTGAATTTCTTTATAGCGACGAATTGTTGTTGTTGTTTATGGTTCTTATTAATTTTATATTTTAAAGGCTTGGCCTTATATACGATACCGAATTGGCCTTTACCTAACTCTTCATGGAATTCATAAAAATCTGTAATTTTACGGAATTTATTATGATTAGGTATTTCTCTAGGAGCCAGTTGACTCACAAAATTATTATTATTATTATTATTATTATTATTCAGTAAAATGAAAACATAATTATGATTTTTACCGAATTGAATATGTGAACGATTATTTAAAGGATATTTTTCATTGGTTCTCATTTTTTCATTATTTAATAAAGTACCATTACTACTAATATCTTTAATGAAAATCTCCACATTTCTATAATTATTATTGGCATTTAAAGCTGAGCGACATTGTATAATGCAATGAATTGAAGATATATCACTTCCTTGTAATTTAATATGGCAACTGCCTCCACGCCCTATAATAATATCATTCTTAGAATTGACCAATTCAAAATTAAATCCATGAGATGAAGTAGAAATGAAAGTTCCAATTATATCATTTGTGCGGAAATTCATAATAATAAAAAAACCAAAAAAAAAATTATATATATAATTTTTATATAATATAGGTATAATATAGTATAAGATAGTATAATATAGTATAATATAGTATAATATAGTATAATATGATTAATATATTTTGATAAAGAGAATGAATGATTTTTATTATAAAATAGAAATGACAAAAAATAGAAATCAATAGAAAATATCAAAGAATTATATTTAATATATATTTGGGCAAAAAGTATAAAATAAAATCATAAAAAAAGGACCAACTCAAATATTTTTAAGGACGAAATTATGAAAAATGTCTTATAATTAATTTAGCCATACAAAATTCTAACTTTCCCACATTTTTTTGTCAATAATGAAAAGTTATTTTACAATAAAAATAGTAATAATAGGAAATGGAAATGGAAAAAGGAACAAAGGGATTAAAAAGAAAATAATATTTGTTAAATAAACCTTGTAAAAACTATCAATTACACTACTATCCCACTCCTAATGCTATTATTATAATGGCATCTAGGTAATGAAATGAAATAGTTATTTTGTTTTTCATAGATAGATGGATAGGATTCAATAATAAATAATGATAGATATAATGCTTTGTATATCTGTGCAATGTAACAAGATCCGTATCTGATGTATGTTTGTATGTAATATCTCAAAATATTACAATATTATTACAATATAAAAAGCTTTTATATTTGATTGCTTTGTATTTCTCTTTTTTTAGTGTGTGCAAATCAAAAATCGACTGGTGTCTAAGTTAAAAATAATAGTATAAAATATTTTAACATGAAATTTGATCTGAAATTACGTCCACAAATTTATGCAAATTTTTAAATCGTAAAAAGATGATTAATATTTCGGTCAATAACTATTTATGTCTTATTCCCGGAATAATGTATTATAATTATTAAAATAATAATATAATAATCAATATTTATTAATTTAATTATTTATTTATTTAGTTATTTATTTCACATATTTTATTTATTTGGTTACTTGTTTTTGTTCTTTTTAGCAACAATATTAGTGACAGGTAAGTACTGCCTACATTTAAGCATCCGTTAAACAATATTTTTTTACTTATTTAAGATATGAATGTCCTAAAAAGAAACAAAAAAAAATAGAGATCCTAGAATATAATTAACTAGTGTAAAGAGGAGGAGGAGGATTGAAGAAAATTAAAAGTGAGACATTTGTACTAAATCAACAATAGTACTATAGTGGTAATGCAGTTCATTTGCAGAAATAAAGAAAATAATAGACGGATTTTTAAATTCCGTGAGTCTACTAATCCCATTTAGCATCATCTATTCAAACACAAAATTACTTCTAGAAAGATGTATCCACCTCAAGCCCTTATATAAAATGAGCTATGATTATAAAGTCATATTTGAATGAAGTCAAAGGATTAAAAATTAAATAGATTTATATTATGACCTAATCTGAATTCTCGCTCTTTCATATGTCTAATTATAATTATCTTTTATCAAGATGATATTAATTAAGTTTCAAAGTACCAAAAATATATAACTTTTTCAAAAGAAACTATACTTTTTTTTTACTACTACTTTTTATTTGAACCAACTACACTGCTAACAATATAAAAAAAATAGTCTGAAAATTCTTTTTCATCCTATTTTTTTGACATAAGCATTATGTCTTACATCACATCGTATAAATATGATACATTGATTTGAACAATGTATGCTATATTAAATGAAATTTTCTTATCAAGTTTGTTTATTTTCATTAGAATTGATATTAACCTATTATTATTTTTTTGAATTTTCTTCGGACTTATTTTATGTTAAAGCTCTATATAACCAAATAAGCCAAAACGTAACAACAACCAACTTATATTATTCAAAATGTATTTAATATACTTTAATTACTAAAATGTATATATTCCTCTACTATTATTAATCAAAAAGAACAAGAAAATTGTACAATATAATGTTCCATTTTCTTCTTTACTGTATATATCTATACGGTGGAATATGTATATATGTTTATATATAGATAATCGCATTTTATAATATCTTGTATTATTATTATTATATTTTTCTTTTAAATTATGTTAAAACAATTGATATTTTTTTAATATATTAAGCGTGCATGATTATTATAAAGAATAAAGAGAAAAAGAAAGAATCAAATTGAAAATAATTTATCGTCAGTAATTAGAGATAATTGTTATACTTCTATTTATTATTTATGTATATAGTTTTTCTTTTGATTCAATAATTATTAAAAAAAAAAAAAAAAAAATTCTCACGTGAATTGATACTTGATACTGACCATATAAAAAAACACAATAATAATTAATGAATTGAATCGATTTTTTTATTGGTATGACTGAGATATTTGTAGCTTTTTTTCTGAGATCATTAATCCACAGTTTTTTGTTATGAGTTTTTCCGTTCCTTTAATGCCCTTAAAAAATATAATTATGTGACAAAATGATGAAATACTATCATTAAATGGGGCATCATCGTTACACAAATATAAAAATGAATGGATATTCTTTCAAACTATTTATCAATTGGATAATTTTACCAAGTAAATACTGAAAGTGTGTAATTAACTACTGATATTTTTACACTATAGGAAAGCAAAGAAATAATATTTAATCATTTATGTTTTGATGTGATATTCTTTCTCTCTTTCTTTTTCTTCTTTTAATGTTTTCTTTTTTCTATTTCTTTTTTTTTTTCTTTTACTAATATTAGTATTGCTTCAGATCACGACATCTATCGAAATAGTCTATTAATAAATATATACTATAAAAAAAATTTTATTTTTATTATCTTTGAAAGTTATAATATATATACTATATATCCTATAAAAAATTTTTTATTTTTATTATTTTGGAAAGTTATAATGCCGTACATAGAAAAAAAAATTTTTAATGAGGTAAGAACACATGAGGAATTCCCTCGGAAAATTCTATCTAATTTTTTTTTTTTTAGTGTTTCTACAATAAAAATATATTTAAGCAAGTTTTAGGGATAATAAAACAAATCATCAAAAGACACAAATTAGATATTAACGAAAGAACACATTTCAATTGCTAATAATGATTATCACTAATAAATTTTACAAGTCATAATGTACGTTATTTATTATTTATATATTGTTTTTATTATTGTTATTATTGTGGTCTTTCCAGTATGCCTAGATTCCACCGCATTTTCATAGCATGTCAAAAGATTTTCTTAACTATTATAAAGAAAAAATTGTGTAATATAGGAAAAAGGCAACTGAACTTTAATAGAATAAAAAAAAATTTTTTTTTTTTATGATACTTTCTTTTTGTCTTTTTTTTATATAAATATATAAATATTTCTTTAAGTCCTAATATTTTCTTTAAAACTATTCAGATATTTATTATTTTTAATCTAAAGTTCATTAAGTAATATTTTTCAAATAATACCCTTTTAATAAAATGTCTAAATTGTTTGAGAATGAAAAAGGAACAGGTATTTTACCTAATGATACGGTAGCGTATGAAGGTCAAATAGCACCTATTGATCAAAATAAAAAACAATTAGGTAAATTCGCAGCCATTGGATTGATTTTCAATCGTATGGTTGGTACAGGTATTTTCGCAACTACATCAACAATTTACTCACTTTCAGGATCTGTAGGCCTTTCTTTAGTTCTTTGGCTTGTTGGTAGTATAATTTCAATGGCTGGTCTTTATGTGTATATGGAATTTGGGTCTGCTATTAGTAAAAATGGTGGTGAAAAGAATTATTTAGAATTTATTTATCAAAAACCAAAATTATTAATCAGTTGTATGTATGCAGCTTATGTGTTCTTTTTAGGTTGGGCTTCTGGTAATTCGATTGTGTTTGGTGAATATATTTTAAATGCTGCTGATGTTGAAGTTACTAGATGGAATCAAAGAGGTATTGGTATCGCATGCATCACTTTTGCATTCATAGTTCATGCTTCTAATGTTAAAGTAGGTATCTGGTTACAAAATATTCTTGGGGTTTTTAAATTGGTAATTATTTTACTTATCACTGTCACTGGTTGGGTTGCTCTCAGTGGTAGAATAAAAGGAGCTCCTGGAAAAGCTAGTTTTCATGATGGATTCAAGACTACTATTGGTTCAGGTGTCACTGGTTATGGTATTGTTAATGCTTTGTATAATATTATCTGGTCATTCATTGGTTATTCTAATGCTAATTATGCTTTGGGTGAAACTAAAAATCCAATAAAAACTCTTAAATTTGCTGGCCCAGTCGCGGTAGTTTTCTTATCTATTATCTATATTTTAGTCAATATTGCTTATTTCGCGGTTGTTCCATTAGAAGAATTAGCCAGTTCTGGTAGAATTGTTGCAGCTAATTTTTTCAGAATTGCATTTGGTGAGACTTCAGAAAAGGCTATTTCTGCATTTGTTGCTCTTTCAGCACTTGGTAATGTCTTGTCAGTTATTTTCTCTCAAGGTAGAATTATTCAACAATTAGGTAGAGAGAACATTTTACCATTTTCCAAATTTTTCGCTACTCAAAGACCTTTCAACACTCCTCTTGTTGGTCTTTGGGAACATTGGGTTGTTTGTGTGGTCACTATTATTGCTCCACCTCCAGGGGATGCTTATAATTTTATTCTTAATTTAATCTCATACCCATTAAACATTGTCAACTTAGCCATTTCTGTTGGGTTACTTTATATTTATTGGGCTAAGGCTAAAGGCCGACTTGCATGGGACCCACCAATTAAAGCATCTATCCCTGTCATCACATTTTTCGCTCTTTCTAGTGCTTACTTAGTCGTTGCTCCTTATATTGCACCTTCTGCTGGCCAATCCGTTTATAAAAGTTTACCATATTGGCTACATTGCGTTGTTGGTATTGGTATCTTTGTATTTGGTGCTCTTTACTGGCTTGTTTACTTTTACATCATTCCAAAAATCTTCAATTATCATATTGAAATTGAAGAAGTCTTGAATGAGGATGATGGTTTCTGGAGACAAGAAATTCAAAAAGTCCCAAATGATGATCAATAATCATCATCATATTTGTTATTGTTTTTATATATATTTTTTCTTGGTTCTCTTTCTTTCGTTTTTTTTTTCTAAACTGTTTCTATATATAATATAATTGTTTCTTTTAATTCATTTACCTACTAAATATTAATTGTAATTATGATGAATAAGAGTTAATAAAAAGAAAGCTGGCTAATAACTTAAGTAGGACATTTTAATCATAATCACTTAAGTCAGATAATTCATTATCAGAATTGAAAATTTTGAAGTTATTATTGAACCACCCATCCATATTGAATTCAACCGGCGATGAAATTGAAGGTTTACTGCTATCATGATCATCACTGTCAATAATGATCTTTGAGGATAATTTAGACTTCTTTTTAATAGAAGGGGATGTGATCAGGGCAGTATCTTGTAAAATCACATACTTATACAATAGCGTGAACCACCAAGCATTCATCAAATTAATTAATACTAAACAAATGATTATTATTGCACTAGATATACCAAACTCATAATATTCAAAGCAATTAGAAATCATTGAAATAGATAATAATGGTAACCAACAAATTTTGCCAATGAAGAACAGAAAAAATAATATAAAGTCATTGATAACGTACAAATAATTTCTACTATTACCGCCATCATTACCATTAAGAATCATGAAATGCCATCGAAGAGTTAAAAAAAGATTAGTGATTAAATCAATGAGTAATAATCTAGAGAAAAAAATTATTAAAAATGGTTGACCTAATATTATATGGATAATAGCCCATAAAAAATAATAAACTGAAAAAATTAATGCATAATCGCCTTGATAATATTGTAAGCAATTGAACCCAGTCCATAAATAATAGCCAATACTAACTGCTTCGATAAACCCAACATATGGAGTATACATATTATCCACTGAACTTCCCAGAATTTTTACGAATATCCAACTATCATGAGAATTTAAAAGTGGGTCGAATAATAATGGTGAAGTTAATATTAATAATCCGGGGTTGCTTAGGAAAATAATTATTTGAGAACTTAATGCGTTCTTATCACTAGTTAACAGAGTATGATAACAATTTAAGCACTTTCGAATTATTCTCCATACTATTTCTATTAAAATATAAGAATAAATTATTTCATGAATATGATTTATTACTAAACCTAAATCAATTACAGAATTTATCCATTCTCCATTAATTATTGATAATTTATAATTCTCCAATGGATCTTGATACCAGCACCAGTCACCAAAGTTCATATCATAATATATATTGTCTGATTTTATTTTATTATATTACACTATTATTGAATTATCGATCAAACCATTAAAAGACTAACAAATAAAATAAGTATTATAAAAAAAATAAGAAAAAAGGGAAAAAGAAAAATAAAATTAAAAAAAAAAAAATAAAATAAAATAAAATTCAGACGATGAGATGAAATAAAAAATACAAGCGAGAAGAATTCTCCGAAAATTCCGATTATTTTTTTTTAATCCATTAAAATTGTTTGTCAGTTTGTCTACAAAAAGATTAACAATATACTCCATTTTAGAATTTAAATTTTAATTAATTTATTAAATTTTTACTATTCTTTTTAATCCATAGTTTATGTAATTTTAATATCTCAGGAATAAATATTTCTTCAATGTCATTATATTCATCAGATTTATGATACCACACAGGATCATTTTCAATTGAAGAAACAAACATTACTTCATCCTTTCTAGTTTGTAATAAATTCCCTATTACCAACCCTTGCTTATATTTAATCAATGAAGTTTGGCATTTGCGTAATAATATTTTCTTATCGGTTTCTAATTTAAATGAGATGACAAAAGAATTAGGTAACCAATTATCAACAATTCTTGCTAAGAATTTAGGTACTGGCGATAGATTAATTAATAAATGGCCATTATTAGAAGATATATGATCACCAGTACTACTAGTATTATTATTGTTGTTGTTGTTGTTGTTGTTGTTGTTGTTGTTGTTAGTATTATTATTATTAGTATTATCATTAGATGATGATGATGATGATGATTGTATTTTATGTTTCGGTAAACTAGATTCAGGTATAAAGAAATCACTAACAGCCGCAGCTAAATATAAAATAATTTGATCAGAATCATAATTTTTTTTCAAAATATCACAAATTAATTTTAATGAGAATAAATATTGATTAACTGTAGTGAATGGAATTGATAATATTCTTGATTTATACTTATTATATTTACCCCAAATTTCCGATAATTTGTTTTGATGATCTTTATCAATAATCAAATTGTGATCAGTACTAGTGGTTATATAGTCCAAGAAATTTTCTTCATGGGGATTGCCATTGAAATGCCTTAAAAATGGCATAAAACTGAATTCTCTGAATAGGAAAATCACATTATAATCATTTTCTAAAAAATGTTCTGCAGAAATACTTCCTCGAGTTCCAGCAGAAAAATTATCTATAAATCTCACTGTGTTATTCTCTAATGGTACGGTAGTTCCTCCAGAAGTTACAACTACTAATTTCTTTGATGAAGATGTTTTAATTGTGCTAATGAAATTATTCACTGATTCCTCGATTTTACTTAAATATTTTGGTGGTTCATTAGTTTTAAAATAATTGGTCTCATCAATAGGTTGAGCCACCGGGACTTCATTTAAGCTTCTATCAATTGCATTAGCTAACTTTGGTTTATAAGTTCTGATATTTTCTAAGTAATTCATCGTTTGTAACAAAAAAAAAAGTTGTACAGTTTAAATTATTATTATTAATTAATAAATAATAAATAATTTATAATAAAATATGATCTTAGACTAGAGATGGAGAGAAATCATTTATATTTTTATATATTATTATTGCTTTTCTTTATTTTTTTTTTCTTTCTTTTTTTTTTTTTCTTTCTTTTTTTCTTTTTTGTTATTAGAATAAATGATTGATTGATCATTTATATTTTCCTTACATTTTCCCTCTTTAAAATCTTATAAAAGTTTAAAAGGAAAATAGCACCGCAGTCACATACAAAATAAAATAAAAAAATAAAAAATTCAGCGCTGAGAAAGAAAAAAATTGATTATTTGTTCTTTCTCTTCCTTCCGATTTTTTTTTTTTTTTGTTTTGTTTTCATTTTTATTATTCTTTTAAACATTCAAAAGTGACTAAAGCAATCAATTATTATTTGCTAGACAGAAATAAGCAAGAGCAAATTGCCAGCATATAATATAATATACTTTAATATACTAGAATAGAATAGAATAGAATAGAATAGAATAGAATAGAATAGAATAGAAATAAATAAAACAAAATAAAATAAAATAAAATATGGGATTCATACAAACTTGGCTATATGATTTTAACTATTATGAAGACCCATTATTAGAATACATTCATTTACCATTTGTGGATGAATATATTAAACCATATGTTGAATTTGGAGAATTTCAAACTCATGTACATGAAATGCTATTCTTCTTTTTATTTTATAATGTTGTTCTTATGTTATCACAACTTATTGTTCCAACTTTATTAGGTGACAAGCGCTGGCGCTCAATGAAAACTAAAGACCAGATCTACTTTCATATTCATGTAGTATCTATGGTTCAATGCTTAATTATCTTACTTATTATCTTTCCTTCTTTCAATGATCCTTTCCTCGTTAAAGATAGAATTTTTGGTCATACCCCATATTGCGGTTTAATGGCGGCAGCATCTTCAGGTTATTTCTTATGGGATACAATTACTGCCTTTACTCACATTAAAAGATTTGGCATTGGTTTTGCAATTCATGGAGTTATTTCATTCTTTGTTAGCTTTATTGCGTTTATCCCATTCATCAATTATTATGCTCCAAACTTTTTATTGTTTGAAATCTCTACTCCATTTTTAAATATTAGATGGTTTGATTTGAAACAACCAGGATTATTCAACAAAATTTTTGTTTTAATCAACAATATCGTTTTGATTTCTCTTTTCTTTGTGGTTCGTATTTGTTGGGGTTGGTACCAAATTGGTAACTTGGTTTGGGATTTCTACTTGGTTAAAGATGACCCTAGATTCCCTTGGATCCCAGCTTCAGTTATTGTCATTGGAAATTTGGTCTTAGACGTTTTGAATGTTTATTGGTTTTCTTTAATGTTTAAAGTCGCTGTTAGAACAATTATTAATATTTTTGCTGGTAAAACCAAAGAATTAAATATTGATGAAGATATCATTCATGAAGAAAATAAAACTAAAAAATTAAATTAAATTAATTAATTAATTTTAATGATTTACTATTTACTATTTACTATTTTTTTTTCTCAGTCACTCTTGGTCTACATTATGTCTTATCTCAGAGCTTAATTCTTTTTTATTCTTCCATTGTCTTTGATTATTTCAATTATACAATCTTTATATAACATTTCACTCTCATTAAAATCACATTTAATTCATAATAAAAGAGTAATTACATGTAGAATGTATCTATATAATTAGTCACACCACTACATATACAAAGATTTTTTGATTGTCCTCGTTATTTGCCATAAATATAAAAAAGAAGAATAACTTTCTATTGATTCAAATAAAATCTCGCCTATTCTTTTATTTTCATCATCATTTTCATTAATTACATTCACGATATAAATTGATAAATGGTATTTATAATCAAAAGGAACCAGTATATATGTATTCCATTTAGTAATAGTTGAACATTATTGCCAATCCATTTTACCTACTTTTTCTTACAAGGAAAGAAGATGAAATTCATGATAGCAATTCTTTCAAACAAGTTGTATAAAAAACTAAAAAAGAAACTGAATAATTTGCTCTCTCATTTTAGAAATATACACTAAAGAAGATATATGTTCATGCTATATTTTTTTCTTATTTTTTTTCTGTCATTGTCATCTTTCTCTTTTTAAATAAAACCTTATGATTTAAAAGAAGGTGGTGTCATACTGTACTTTTGTTGTGGAAGATAAAATTAATCTGTCAAAACAGAAAATTATAAAAAACAAAAAAATTTCTCCAAAGCCGTTATTTTTTTTTATGTTTAATACTACATAAATCATCTTATAGATAATACTAATAATAATAATAATAATAATAATAATAATAATAATAACACCATAATTAATCAAATGAAGTTTATCAATAATATAATCACAAAACAATGTTTCATCTATTAGGACTAATACTCCTATTGGTGTTTTATTTCATGACATTAAGCACTACTTCTTCAAATTTCTTATATCCTAATTTAGTGTGTATATCTAAAATTCTCAAACTTAGTGATAAGATGGCTGGAATGACATTATTAGCTCTTGGGAATGGTGCACCTGATATTGTTTCTTCTTTTATTGCTATGGAATCTGGATCTTTCACTTTAGCATTTGGTGAATTAATTGGTGGTGCCTGTTTGATTTTAACTGTGGTTATTGGCCTTATGGGGATTGTTAAACCTTTTAAAATTATTAATGAATTCGATTTTACCCTTGAATTAGTCACCTTCATATTTTTTATGTTTATTGCCTTTTATTTCTTAAGTGATGGAAAATTGTACCTTTTCGAATGTTTAATTCTTGTTTCACTTTATTTTGTTTATTTTGCATATAGTATTGTTTATGATCGTGGTGATTATTCTTCTGGTTCTTCGTCTGACTCTGAATCTCAACTGGACGCTATATTATTTATTGATCAGCAGGAACAAAATCAGCTAGAAGAAGAAGATTTTGAATTTTCTCAAGAGTTTATACCTGCCTCATCTTTTAATTGTGAAATTCAAGTTGACACTTCCTCTAATTCTCATCCTAATACAGTAATTCAAAGTTCATCAATTAATCGAGACAATGATGACGTCCAACAACAACAGCGTCAATTATTGTCTTTGAGGAAATGCCATTCTAATACCCAATTATCTAAAAAGAAATTCTTGTCGTCTTATGATTTAAGAAATTCACTAACGAATGATACTAAGGCTATTAAAGATTTATACAAATTCAAATCTAAATATTATGATATTCCTTTTTGGGTAAACAACAGCACTTCTGTTAATAATATTTCTTTAGCGGATGCTCTCAAGCTTTGGGTCAATGATAACCATAATAAGGACCTTCAGAAAGATAAATCATTATTAAATAAAAATTTATCTACTAGTGATTTACATTTTAGGACTTATATGTTTAGTTACGGTTCAGCAGATACTACTGTTAATGATAATCTGGCTTTTCTTAGCGTTATTGATGATAACGGTGTTGAAATTTCACATCAAAAACATAAATCTGCACCACCTTCTATGACCAATATTATGAAAATTAATTTGGAAGATCCTTTATCTTTAAACGATGATGATGCTATAGAGGAGAACAATAATGCATCGATTGTATCTTCAGATATTTTATCAGATACAGTAGAAGTGTTAGCTGATAATGATCATGTACAAGAACTTTTAAAACAAACTAATAATTGCAATAATAATATTTATTTGAAAGTATTATTTCCAACAATTTTTGAATATAAAAATCAGCGGTACGATCCATTATATCTTAATTTAAACATTTTTGAAAAATTCTGTGCTAATTCGTTACTTATCATTAATGCAATTCCTTATTTTTTATTAATGATTACAGTCCCAAGTTATGATGGTGAAAAAAATAACAAGAACGATCATGATAGTGACGAATATGATATTGAAGAACAGAATGGCATAGGTGATGATGTCAATGATGAGAGATTATTTCACAATAGTCAAAAGAAATTATTTTTACTACAAGTGTTTTTAACACCATTGTTTCTTTCAATGACATATGATTTTTTAAATCTACAAAATTTTGCATTTATCTTAATTTTATCATCGGTATTATTAACTATCACTTACGTTGTTTTATTCATTTTTTATTCTGATGTATCACTATTAAATTCTCAAACATATAGAGCTGTTGTCTCGTGTCATGGATTTTTCAATTCAATCACTTGGATTGCACTAGTGTCACAATATATTGTTAATATTCTCAAAGATTTAGGTTCTCTCTTGGGTATATCAGAGGCCCTTTTAGGTTTAACTTTATTCTCCATTGGTAATTCTATTGGTGATTTAATCTCTAATGTCACTTCAGCTAAACTTGGTATCCCATTAACTGGATTAGGTGCGTGTTTCGGTTCTCCGTTGCTTTATATATTATTAGGCACTGGACTTAATGGACTAATTATTATTTTGAAGAATAATAGTACTAGTAGTTCTTTTTTCTTCCAGCATGTTACATTTGATATCAGTTTCAATTTAATGGTCTCGAGTATTGGTTTATTTTTCATTTTATTTTTTTATTTATTAGTTATTCCTTTAAATGGTTGGGTTATTAATAGAAATATTGGTATTGTCTCAGTTTGTTGGTGGATTTTCATTACAACTGTTAATATTGTTTATGAAGAATGTTATTCTTAGTTCATTTTTATTCTATCTTTTGTTATTATTATTTTTTATATATTCACTTAC
>JAJMHY010000018.1:73831-192173 GCA_030583325.1 Saccharomycopsis selenospora
TTTTTTTTTTTTTTTTTTTTTTTTTTTTTTTTTTTTTTTTTTTTTTTTTTTTTTTTTTTTTTTTTTTTTTTTTTTTTTTTTTTTTTTTTTTTTTTTTTTTTTTTTTTTTTTTTTTTTTTTTTTTTTTTTTTTTTTTTTTTTTTTTTTTTTTTTTTTTTTTTTTTTTTTTTGTTATATATATATATACCTTTTTTCTACTCCTCTCATAATAAGTATCTAAAATACACATATCTATGCCATGCATGTTTCTTCCAGTATGGAAGATTTTTCTTTTTCTTTGCCCTTTTTTTTAAGTTTGCATTCCAAAATTTTCAATGGAAAAAAAAATAAAATAAAATAAAATCTTACCTCTTCTCCATTATTATATGTATATATATAATGGACTAATTATTATTCGACTAATACATAAAACAAACAGTAAATGGATGTTCAAAAAAAATGAGCAAGAACTTTTTTGACGCCCCTGACTCTGATGATGAATCAGGATCAGATGATGATGATCCAATCTTTAAATTAATAAATAGTACAGTTAAAAAACCATTACTTAAAACCCCCAAAGAAGTTATCAATGGCTCGAACTGTGAGCCAAAAAAAGTGGTTAGTATAACAGATAAGTCTCAAAGGCACCAAATTGAAGAAAATGAATGTGACTTTGGTTTAGACTTTACTAATGATACTACTGACGGTAAATCAGAATTTGATGATATTAATTCTTTCTTAGATCATGATTTATTAGACACCATTGCCAAAGAAAACAATATTGATGCTAATGAGAAAATCGAAAGCGAACAAAACTTGATTCATTTGAAAGAATTAAAATTAAAACGCGAATGGGAAATTCCAGAAAAGTTACATATATTTAACTATAATGAAGATGATAAAAACACTTATGATCCTTATTATCAATGGACTTCGCTCGTTTATAATGATGATAATTCAATTATTAAATTTTTGTCAAAGAAACTTAATGGTCAAAACACTAAAGTGGAGACATTAATGAATGATACTTTAAAACAATTAAATCTCAGTAATATTATTAGAAATAATAAAATTTTCAATGGTATTACTGAACTATCAATCATTCAAGATTATCATCAACTAGTCAATTTATTAAGAAAAATTAATGTCAATGATGATATTATTCAAGACTTATCTTTGGAAGGTAAATTTCCTGGTATTAAAAAGTATTGTCATAAAGAAAAGGGACCTGTTAAATATCAAGATATCACTTTAAATGTGAATAAATTAATGACAATTGTATTAATTATTATAAAGCATATATTCGATGATAAAATGTTTATGATACTTTTAAAAATTAATTTGGCTTTATTAGCAGATAATTCAATACCCAATAATTTGCAAAACATTGAACTTTGTTCAACTATGATTCAATTATTATTGCATTGGAATGATGAACAAAACCAAACTAAGAATGATAATAATTCAATCATTAATATAATAATCTCAGAAATCACTGATAATTCTAAATTTTTATTAAGTATTATAACAAACTTTTTTCAAATAGTTACACCTATTAATGCTAAAGATCAAAGAGTAATTACAGATTTAAAAAGAAAATTGGCTATTAAGATATTCACAAAAGAAATACATAATGATGAAAACGATAATGAATTAATAATGAATGAAATAACTAAATTGGCCAATTCTAAATTAGCTGCTGCAGATATTTTATTCGTTGATGATTATAATGAATATAAAAATGATGATTTTAAAGAAGAATCATCAACTACTAAAATATCACCTTACAAATTGTTAATTAAATTTCAGATGTTGGATTATCTACTAACAGATCAATTCATTAATGATCATGATGATGAATTATCTCAAAAAATTAATATTATATTTAATGAATATTTACCTACTGATGATATATCCCACGACTCTAATACTTCTTTGATACTATTACAGGTAAAAAAATTTATATTATTGATTAAAAATAAATTAGATGCTCTTTCAAAACGGTTCAACTTTGATACATTAGTGTCAAAGGAATTAACCATTTAAAACCATAACAAACGTCTCCACCATGATTTATTGTTGCTAATATTGGCTTCTTTATTATTATTATTGTTATCGTCTATAGTATCATGTTGTTTCTTTTCTAAAAATGTAATTTTATCTTCTAATTCTTTAATTTTCTCTTGGTAAGATTTTTCCTTGGCTTCATAATCTAAATAGTACCATGAGTATTGAAATAGAAAGTAGAAAATTGAACTTAATATAAGGAAATTGAAAATTGGTCTTTTAAAATCTGATAATTTTGGTTTACTAACCACTGATGACGATGATCTGCTTAAAGTCTCTAAATCTTTTTCTAATTTAACAGGATTCTCTTGGATTCTTTTCTTTAATGCTTGAATAGCTTCATCGTTCAACTCAGATTGAGTTTTCTTATTATTATCGTTGAATTCTTCTTCTAATTTATCAACTTTTGAACTAGTAGTGGTTCTATCATTGGCTAATGTTAGAGGCTTCTTACTAACTTTTTTAGACACTTTAAAGATATCTTGCTCGCGCTTCTTTAATAAAAGTGTAGAAGTACTAAACCTTATATTATTCACTCTTAGACCAGTTCTAAACATAATTAACCCTATATATTTTGTTTTTTAATTGTTACATGCAATATATAAATCTAGCACATTGTATTTTTCTCCATTTCAATTTACATTTACATTTTTTTTTTTCCTTTTTTTTTTTTTTTGCAGCCTTTTTTTATTTTTTTGCCTTCTCATTGTAAAAAAGATGATTGGGCGCCCTTGGTTTTGAGTGTTGACAATAATAAAAAATCCTGCAAAATGTTGCATCAGATTAATTCAATAACAAAATAATATTGATAAAATTCTGGGGTAATTAAATAAAGATCTTGAAAGTCATTATACATGAATGCTAACAAGTATTCTTTTCTTTCTTTTTTTTGTTTATTGTTTTCCTTTTTTTTTTTTTTTTCTGAGAATAGTTTTGTAATGATTCAGAAGGAAACATAATTTTAACATGCCCCGAAATATTCATAATTTCCTATCTTAAAAATTCCTTAATCCAAAATAATATAAATTTAGACAATTATCTACACCACAAAACGATAAATTCTCGTTGCATTTTTCTTCTTCTTTTTATATTCTCTATTTGTATTTGAATATTAAAAAAGTAACCAATTAAAAATGATTTGGAAGATAATTTTACTATTTTTTACCCTAAATGTCGATTCAAAGACAATTTATTTTAGCTATAATGACACTAATAAAACTACCACTTCTTCTGACGATTATTTAGCTCAATATTATTTTCCAACCCCACAAGGCGGAAGAATTGATGCTTGGTCTGACTCTTATGCATCTGCTAGAAAAATGGTTGAGCAAATGACAATCGTTGAGAAAGTCAATTTAACGACCGGTACTGGTTGGGAAATGGGACCATGTGTTGGTAACCTTGGTTCTGTTTCCAAATTTGGTATTAATGAATTGTGCTTGCAAGATGGTCCTGTTGGTGTTAGACTTGCTGACTATGTCACTGGGTTCCCTAGTGGACTAGCTACGGGTAGTACCTTTAATAAAGACTTAATGTATTCTAGAGGCCAAGCCATGGGCCAAGAATTTAAAAATAAAGGCGTGAATATTTTACTCGGTCCTACTGTTGGTCCTATTGGTCTTGTTTCTCAAGGTGGTAGAAACTTTGAAACATTTGGTTCCGATCCTTATCTTCAAGGTATCGCAGGTGGTCGTACTATTGAAGGTATCCAAAGTGAAAAAGTTATGGCATGTACTAAACACTTCATTGGTAACGAGCAAGAAATGTTTAGAACAGCTGGTGAATATTATGGGCTCCCATTAAATGCTCTTTCAATAAGTTCCAATATTCCAGATCGTGTTTTACATGAAATTTATATGTGGCCATTTGCTGATGCTATTAATTCAGGTACTGGTTCTATTATGTGCTCTTATAACCGTGTTAATGGCACTTACGCATGTGAAAATTCTTACTTAATGAATCATTTATTAAAAGAGGAACTTGGTTTTCAAGGCTTTATTATGTCAGATTGGGGTGCTCAACATTCTGGTGTTGATAGTGCTGTTAGTGGTCTAGATATGTCATTGCCTGGTGATGCTATTGGTAGATGGTCCTTGGGGCTTCCTGATTGGGGCTCCAAATTAACTGAAGCTGTTTACAATGGTAGTGTTCCATTAGACAGGTTAGATGATATGGCTACAAGAATTCTTGCAGCTTTAATTAAGACTGGTTCTTTACCTTCAGCTTCAAGTAACAAACCAAATTTTAACTCCTGGTCAAAGGAAACTTATGGACGTCTTTATGCACCTAATCCTGACTCACCAATTGTCGAAATTAATAAACATGTTGATGTTAGAAATGCGTTCACTTCTGCCACAAGCTTAAAGGTTGCTGAAGAAGCCGTTGTTTTACTTAGTAATAAAAACAACGCTTTGCCTGTCAATAAAAATTCAATTAAGAAAATTGCTCTTGGTGGTATCGGTGCCGAAGTTGATCCTAGAGGTTTCCAATGCGAGGGTCAAATATGTGTTGAAGGTACTTTTTTCCAAGGTTGGGGCTCTAGTGGTGTTACTCCAACCACTGTTGTTAGCCCTCGTGCAGCTATTTCTCAATTTGCTCAAGAAAGTGGTATTGACTTTGAATTTAAAAGAGAATCATTTGATTTAACGGATTTGTCTGCTTATCAATCCGCTGATATGTCTGTTGTTGTTGTTAATGCTGCCGGGGGCGAAGGTTACCTCAGTGTTGATGGTAATTATGGTGACCGTAAAAATCTCACTCTTTGGCATAATGGTGATGAACTTATTAAGGCCGTTGCTTCAGTTTGTTCAAACACCGTTGTTTATATTAACACCGCCGGTCCTGTTAATCTTGAATCTTGGGTTGGTCATGAAAATGTCACTGCTATATTATGGTCCGCACCACTTGGTGATGTTGCTGGTACTGCTTTTGCAAATGTTTTATTTGGTAAAGCTACTGCTACTGGTCATTTACCATTCACTTTTGCTAAGAGTAATTCTGATTATGTTCCGTTAACTACTGAATTACCAAGTGATTTAATACCAACTGACTGGAATATAGCTCAAAGGGGTTTAATGCTTGACTATAGACATTTCATCTCTAATAACATTCCAACTAGATTTTCTTTTGGTCATGGGTTATCTTACAACAGTTATGAATTCAGTAATATCATAGCTACTAAATTAATTGATATTCCACAAACTATGGCTACTGGTACCTATTCTCTTGTTTACAAATTTGGTGATGATAATTCTGTATCTTATCCAGAAGAAGCTTTATATCCAAATGGATTCACTCCAGTTAGCCATTTCATTTATCCTTGGCTCACTAATGAACAATATATTGGATTAACTCCAACCCATGGTACTTATCCGTACCCACCAAATTACTCAACTACTCAAAAGGAAATTCCTCCAAATTCTGGAGGTGGGGCTGGTGGTAATAACGAACTTTGGAAATATGTTTATGAAGTTAAAGTCACAGTTAGTAATACTGGATCATCAGTCGATCAATTCACTCCACAATTATACATTCAATTCCCACAAACTGATAAATTCCAAACTCCTTTACAATTAAGAGGGTTTGAGAAAATCTACGTTTCTCCTGGTCAATCGGTTCAAGCTACTTTTTTATTAAAAAGAAGAGATTTAAGTGTTTGGGATACTGAATCACAAACTTGGATTGTATTATCTGGAGAATATAAACTCTGGGTTGGTAAAAGTAGTACTGAATTAGTTGCTAGTACCATAATTAATATTTAAAATACATTTAGATAATGAATGATCAACAAAAATAAAAAATATAAAAAAAAAGAAAAGAACAGAAAATCTATTAATAGGATTAAAAAACCATTTTGAAAAATCATATAAAAACACTTCTAATAAAAATTTTAATATTTTAATATTATTGTTAGTCTATTTTTTTTCGTCTTCTGGATGTTTCCATTTTACAGCGTAATCATTATTGATTCTTCTTTTCCAATACTCTTTTTCAGCACCAACACCTAATTCTTGTAATGGAATAGCCAGATCATCTTCATCAGTTCCATCTTCATCATTTTCATCTTCTCTAGTGCCACCATGCAATGTAAGTTTAGTAGTATTGTATACATGACGTTTCTTATTATTACTGTTACTATTTTCGTAATCTCCATCATTATCATGCAGTTTCGAAAAAAATTTATAATGGCCACCAAGAGCTAAATCTTTGGCTACTAATTCTCTGGTTCTTCCCAATGATTCAATAGCGGAAACTCGATTAATGGTTTCTTCTAATAATTTGTTAAAATTCGTTTCATTACAAATTTCATGGAATGCTCTCATCATTGGCACAGAATCAGCTTTGACAAAAGAATTTGAATCAATAGTGAAAATATTTAGATTGTCATACTCTTGAATATAGTCAGGTCTAGTCATGATTTGACGGGATCGCCATAATGGTAATGAAGGTATATGATGATCATCATTTTCAGGAGACCCATTATTATTTTGACTAATAAAATTTTTCTTATCTAATTCAACTAATTCTCTAGCTAAAAGCATAGCACTAGTAGAAAATTTACCATATTCCATAACATCATCATCCATAGCTTCACCTAATAACCCACATTGATTCAACACCCAAGTCTTTTCACGATCAATAATTTTATGACATGCTTCAATCATGTTATTATGTTTCGAAACAATGGCTAAATGTTGAGGTCTACCACCAATTAAATTATAAATTTGATTAGCAGTTTCATCATTCAATTCTTCATTGAAAAATTTCTTACGTGAAAGTTTAAGAGTATCAATTGATTGTTGTCTTGATAAGTCTGATATATTAATGACCTCTAAACGAGTTCCTAATCTTTTGAAACGTTCATATAACCAATAATCATCAGAATTGAAAATAAGTGTAGCTAATCCAGCGCCTGACAATTCTTCGGCCTTTTGTTGTAATAATTCAACCAAATGAACCCCCTCTTCATTATTGCGAATTAAATGGGAATTATTAATAAATAAAATTAAAGGCTTCTTCGTCTTCTTGAATCTCCTAATAGCAACTTCTTCAAGTTTATCAAATGCTCTTTCTATATCTAGAATTGCCGTAGTGTCTCTTGGACCTCTGATTGAAAACAACGATCCGATATAATCTTCGAAAAATGCAAAATTGAACGCTTTTCCTAATCTCAATCTGAAGATTTCAGGGTCTGCATGGGCATCAAATGTGGTGCAATTAAACCCTTGGACTTTACGGAAACTTTCTAATACTAGAGATGTTTTCCCAGTACCTTTTTCACCAATTAAAAGAAAATATCTACCATTGGTTTTACCAGAGACAATATCATCCATTATTTTTTGTTCAGGTCTGTATACCCATCCATCAATTGATGTATTTTCATGCATTATTAAATCAAATGATAAATCTCCAACTTCAAAAGCATCGCCCATTTTATCTATAACATGTTTATCATAGAGACGATGATAAGTGACCCCAGCACCAGCAAGAATTAAAAGAGACGCAAATGTAATACCCATAGTTTCGAAACATTTCATCATAATTCTTTTAAAATCTTCAAACCTTGACAGTTCTTCATCTCCTTCTTCTTCTTTATTCTTATTGGTATTTTTATTTTTCTTCTTTTTTTTATCACTATCTGATAACTCTTCTGCTAACTCTTGAAATTGTAAGAAATGTCTCTTGGTATTAATAAAAGGAATTCTTAATTTTGAAGGCTTATTATTGTTATCGTTAGTTAACAACCATCTTTTAGGAATATTTTTGGACTGTGGCACATTGTTGTGTATTATTCTGGTATTTAATAGTATTCTTGAAGACTGTCTGAGCATTTTATATATAGTAATTATTCATTTATTTAATTTTCTGCTGTCCATTGAAGAAAAAAAAAGAAATTGAAATTGAAAAAACAAAGGCAAATAATAAGAATGAATAATACAAATGAAAGAAATGGATAAAGTAAATAAATGATTGATAATGATTGATGTTAAAAGATTTTTCAATTTCGGTGGAAAAATAATTGGAAAAATATTTGGAAAATATTTGGAAAAAATTGGGAAAACATAAGTTTCTTCTTTTTTTTTTTAGTTTTCTTATTTTTAATTATTTAAAAGTCTGTTAAAACCTAATGAAAATATTTAAAAATGGTTTAATACTATAATGTTAATCACTTATTTCTTATGATATAAATCTATTTATATACAAATGAAAGCATGCAATTCAAAATGATCAAAACACTAAATAGCATGCCATCAATAAGCAAAACTGATCTTCAGCCGTACCTTAAAAAAGAAAGAAAAATGAGACGCAAATCGGCATATTTTTTCCTTCACTACTATAGTATTAACACAATCTATTCATACAACCAACATATTTTATATTCTAATTGTTACTGTATTTTCATATGGATTCTTTTTTCTTATTTTATTAAAAGTAATTTAAATTAGAAAGGAGAATGATGTTTTCCAGGCCATCCATCCATTACAGAAGAGGATTAGTAGAAAAAAAAATCGCCATTTTTTATATTCCATTTAGCCATTTATGTATACTTTTTAATTCTTTTTTTTTTTTTTTTGCTCATGGCCGAATTCGGGAGAGGTATTTTTTAATTTAATTTTTCCTCTTGATTCTTTCCCATTCTTTTTTATATAAATCATAAATCTTGATTCTTTTTTCTATTTTTATTCTAGTATAAAAAAGGAAAATAACACCTTTTTTTGTCTCGTTACTCTATTTTATGTTATTTTATTGATTGATCAAATAGATAAACTTATCTATTATTATTAGATGCTATCGTTTATACTATGGATATCCTTTTGATAAGGAGAACTCAAATATAGATTTTTAAAAAATAAGTATCAAATAATTTACTATTTCAAAAAAAAAAAAAAAAAGAGAGCAATGTTCGATGACTGTATAGCTTTTGAAGAGAAGGTAAATCTACAGCATTTAAATTATACCAATCAAGTAGGGCATGAATCGGTAACGGTTATGGAGGGTTTATCCCCTTTGAAGCTTCCACCTAATATTTATAATAATTTTAATGTTAATGACATTGAAGAATCGTTTATTTCAAAAGACAATGAGAATTTCCATAGAATTTGGAGGTTGGATAATATGGTCCCAGAAAGATCTAAAAGATTTTACAATGAATTTCCTAGAGTTGGGTCAAATTGGGATAGTGATCATCAAATATATAGCTGTGATTTCAATTTTATTTTGAAATGGTTCCCGGCTTTTAGTCAAAATTTATTTGTGGTTAATTGGATTTTCCCAGATTTACAATCTAAATATTTCCATAATAGTTGCATTGATAAAGATACTAAAGAAAAAGGAGCCCCTGATCCTGTATCAATTAAAAAAGAGCCTGCTAATGTTCCTAATGCAAGCATTTCTAGTAATTTACAACATAATGAAAGCAACAAACGAGTCATGTTCAATGCCAAGCCAGTTCCGTCAAAATTTGAAAGAAACTTGTGTTCTAATCTTAGGGGTCATGGGTTATACAATCGCAAAGGTGTTTGGTCTTGTTATATTATCAATAATAATGCTATTGATTTAGAGCATGATAGTTTTGGTCCTAAATTCTTCATTAAATATGAAGATTTTATTTCTTGGAAAAAATTAATGGTTCAAAAAATCAACGAAGCAGCTTTAAATGATGATATGGAGCGTGTGAATTTCATTAGAAAGATTTCCTATTCTTCATAATTATAAAACAACAACAATAATAATAATTCCTAGTTTTCAAATACTTTTCTTATAGTTGATTTTTTTTTTTAAAAAAAATGGTTTCTTTTTCTTTTCCTTATAAAAGATGATAAAAATATCCGATCTATATATATATTCATTGCAGTTTTATATTACTGTCAAATAATTACTGGTTGATTATCAATATACTCATGACGTGTTTAATATTATAAATATTATTGTAGTTTAAAATCAGAAGTTTTTTATATTTTTCATAATAAGTTCTATTAATAAAAAAAAACTGCATTGATCATCGATCAGTTTCCAAAAATACGGTTCGAAGATTTTCTGTGTCTTTTTCAGCCTTTTTTTGGGTATTTTTTGAGCCGAAAAATGAGAGAAAAAAATTTTTTTAAATGGTAATGATGGCCTTGATGTATTAAGCTATTAGAGTTAACATATATAATACACAAATTAAATTCTCAAAGATGACAGAGATAGACAATAAGCTAAAAAGAAAATTCACAGAATTAATAAATAAAGAACATAGTAAAGATAAAACAACTAAAGAATTGAAAATAAGGAAACTTCAAACCGATAATACAAAGGATAAAAAAAAATTACAAGAGTTTATAATAAAATACAATGAACTAACTGATAACATAATAAAAGAAATAACAACAAACAGAATTTATAAAATTGACATGGCTAAAGACACATCAATTAAAATTAATAAACATTTAAATCAAATATATGATGAAATATCGTCATCTTCCTCTAATAGTGTTGTATTATATGGATATAAATATTCAATTCAGAGTATGTTGAGTATTGTTGAAGTATTAAAAAAAATCATTAAAAATGGTGATGGTATTGTCAGCAGTAACAATAAAAAAAATGTCAAAAAATTTAAATTCAAGCATTATAAACAGTATAATAAATTGGCTAATTTAAAATATAATGATAAAGATACCCCAGTACTTTTCGTTTATTTACAAATAGTCGAAGATATTGATCTACAAGATAAAGCTAGTAAAGATTCAAAATTACTAAATAATCGCTGGTCGTTTCAATGCCTGAAGCACTAAATATTTATATATATGATATTAACTAATAATAATATGTACATGGATAATAGTAACACAAATATAACAATTACTCAGATAGCCAATCTAAAAATTCCGGAGTGAAGTAAGAAATTATTAATTTAGCACCAGCTCTTAAAAAACCTTGATGAGATTCAAAAGCGATTTGCTTTAAATCAACAATATTCTTTTCAGCAGCAGCATGAAGCATAGCAAATTCCCCAGAAACATGATAAGTAACTAAAGGAACATTTTCACAGATTTTAGCCGCGTTAGCAACAATATCTAAATAGAAAGTTGATGGTTTAATAATAATAGCATCACTACCTTCATTGATATCTCTTATTAAAGCACGGTTAGCTAATCCTTTAGCAACTGGCGGTAATTGATAGCAACGACGGTCACCAAAACTTGGGGAACTACCAGCAGCATCTCTAAATGGACCGTATAATCCCCCAGAAAATTTAGCACTATATGACATAACCATAACTTTATGAGCTAACTGTTCATCAATAAGACCTTGTTTAATTTCATAGATTCTACCATCCATCATATCAGAAGGAGCAACACAATCACACCCAGCTTTAGCATAATTAATGGCGACTTTTGCGATTCTTTGAACTGATTTTTCACGATTCAAAGTACCATCTTCAAGTAAAATACCACAATGACCATGACTAGTATATTCACAAAGACAAACATCACACATGATAAATAGATTTGGAAAATTTTTCTTTAAAGCTTTAATCGCTTGAATAACTGGACCTTCTGGATCATCGGCAATAGTTGCAACAGCATCTTTTTCGGAGTTTGTAGGAACCCCGAATAAAATCACTGAACGAAGACCTTTAGCAACAAGAGTTTCAATAAATGGAATTAATTTATTAATACCAAAACGTTTTTGATTTGGTAATGAATCAATTGAAGATTCTTCATCAGGAGAATCAGTGACGAAAACTGGATAAATGAACAAGTTTTTAGTAAGTTGTCTTTCAGCTTGCCATTCTCTTGCTAGAGGATGGTGATAAGAACCTTGAAGAATACTTGAAAGTTGAGTTTCTCTTGGTTTAGTATATTCAGCTTTATGAGCCATTTTTTCTATTATATTATTGTTATTATTTAGTTGTGCTTGTAATTTGTAGTTTTCTATATTATAACTTATAATATAATAATAATAATAATAAATGGAAATATTTTTAATCAGAAACAGTTTCAATTTTTTTTCTTTTCTTTTTTTCTGTTAAAAGAAAATTTTTGCGAATGGACCGATGTCATGTTTTTTTATTTTTGTTAGCCTTACTCTTTTCTGGATTATATTGGTATATTTTTTCTTTCTTCTTTTCAAAGTCAACATTAACTAAACCATCTGCAAATTGTTCTTAGTATAGTTGAAGTGTATTTTATGTTAAAAACAACTACAGAAACAGTTCTATTTAGTATCTATTTAATAATAATAATATAACTAATATGTTATATTTTACTCTGTTGAGCTATATTCCCCGTTCTAAATAAAATTGTTTCCATAAAAATAATTGATGTTTATATTGAAATGAAACGAAATAAATAAATAAAAAAAAATAAATAAATAAATAAATAAATAAATAAATAAATAAATAAATAAATAAATAAATAAATAAATAAATAAATAAATAAATAAATAAATAAATAAATAAATAAATAAATAAATAAATAAATAAATAAATAAATAAATAAATAAATATATATATATATATATATTAAATACAATAAAAAAAGAGTAAAGTCACAAAATGAATTATAAATGTTGAGAAATGAAGCAATAGTAGTAATAACAATAGTCTATTTTTTTTCATTTTTTATGATTATTGAGAATTTGATAGTCAACATTAGGACTATTAATTGGTGATATTGCTGGAGATACTGATAATCCAGGACTGAAAATCATATCTAAACCAGGAGATCCATTATTGAAAAGTGTTGTACTTGTTGAAGCTCCATCTCCACTATTGTAATTTAAATTAGCAGTATTCACAGATATTGTAGGAATTGGTTGTTGTTGTTGTTGTTGTTGTTGTTGTTGTTGTTGTTGTTGTTGTTGTTTATTCTTTCCAGATTTTTTAATGTTTTCTTCTTGTTGTTTAAAAATTTCTTTATAAAGTGATGCTTGGTCACTAGATGAATATTTTTGCTTTAAATATTTTTCTTGTTCAGCTTCTTCCACTAAAGGGCGAACACATTCTTTACCAGCTTCGGTTCTAAAATGACGACCTAATGCATCAGTTCTAGCGAATTTCTTACCACATCCCCATTTAGTCTTACCATCCTTTAAAAACCCACCACATTGAAATCTTTTCTCTCCTGTATGTAAATCTTCATGACGTTTCTTATCATGTTGTCTAGCAAATGCCTTACCACAATTTGCACAAATAAAAGGTCTTTCATCAGTATGAGTACGTTTATGAGATTTCAAATTATATGGACGTGTAAATTTCTTATCACATAAATCACATGCATAAATCGATGGATGCTTTTGTTGTCTTTTATTTGAATGATTAGGTGATGCTAATTCAAGAATCTTTTCTCTATTATCTGAAATTGACATGCTCTTAGTATTTGAGGAAAACTCTGGATTATCACTGTTGTCAGAATCTTTTCTAGTTCTTGATCTTGAACGTGATCTTGAACGTGATCTAGGAGAGGGATCTTTAGAATTAATGGATTTACTTCTTGGTCTGCCAGGACGCCCTCTTGGATGAAGTAATTCATTTGGTGGTTTATTATTATCAGATTGTGGTGAAAATATTATATTAGATTCATCAGAAGTACCTTTATTTTTGGCATCTAAATTTGTAACACTGACACTGGGGAGTAATTGTTGATCGGCATTTATTTTATTATTATTATTTTTATTACCACCTCTTCTAGAGCTTCTCGACGATTTATTAGAACTACCACCAAACAATGATGGAACTTTATTTTCAGACTTCATTTTAACATCTAAGAAATTGTTACTATTATAGTTTTTATCGTTATTATTGTTATTGTTATTAAATGTTGAAGAGAAAAGATCATCTTGCCCATTATTCATCATAATGTCATGGAAACTTTGTAAATTAGCTGCCGTTAACATATTACTATTTAATTTATTATTGTTGCTACTATTGTTTGATACATTAAGAGAAAATGGATTAATATTGTTGTTGTTATTGGTGTTCATATTCCGGCCAGCATTTAGAAGGAAAGGGTCGTTATTCATATTAACTATGTTAATATTGTTAAGGTTGCTATTGTTATTATTATTATTATTATTATTATTATTATTATGATTATTATTATTATTATCATTATCTGGTAAGAAATTTAAATTATAATCATCAAGGAAATTATTAGAGGTATTGACCATTTGATCATTATTACTATTATTGAAACTATTAGAAGTATCATTAAAATCATTGTTCACAGATAGAGTATCGTTGTTGATTGAAAGTGCGTCATTATTAACAGAAAATGGAGAAGCAGCAGCAGACAAGAATGGCGAATTAGCGTTTGAAGATATTTCGGAAAGATTTGGAGAGTTTATGGGAAGGTTATTATTGTTATTATTACTATTATAATTGACATTATTCTGAATGGCATTTGCGAAACTATTTCCCGGGATTGCTAAAAGATTATTATCTAAAGAGTCTGCATTATGGAAATTATTCAATATATTATTATTTGACGGTGTCGTAGTTATTATAGGAAAAGAACCATGGTTATTGGGTATATCAAGTAAACTTATATTGTTATTGTTATTGTTGGTATTATTTATGATATTATTGTTATTAATGCTATTTGCTTGTTGTTGAGATATTTGTTGTTGTGAAAATAAATTTGACATTTGATTAAATATTACATCGTTAAACTCCGACAAATACTCCATCTCATTTTTCGATGCTGCTGCATCGCCCCCATTATTATTATTATTATTATTTTGGTTGTTGAAATTATATTGACTCATTTTAATGTTTCGATGACAAGAATTGAATAAATAAATAAAATTACTATCTTGATCAAACTATACTTAAAAGACAAAATATAATTCATCAATAGAATCTAGTTAGTTATCCAGAATTCTCTTTTTCGATATAATTTACTTTTTCACTTCTATATAACATATACCAAAAGGAAAAGTTTTCTTTGTTTGAAGGAATATTTTGATAATTAAGCTAATTCACCAAGTATATTTGATTGATTAGTAGTAGTTGATATTTTATTGCTATTGTAATATGAAATAGAATGAAATAAAATGAAAAAAGAATGAAAAAGAATATTGAGTTAGTTGCTTTGCTAAAAACAAAAACAAAAAAAGTTTTTTTTGTTAGTTTTTGATATTTTTTTCTTCTTTTTTTCTTTTCTTATAGGATGGATTATTTTATCTTTTTTCCACGCAAAGAATACTGATTATGATTTTTTTATTGTTATTATTGTTATTTCAGTTGTCTCTTTTGATATGATGTAATAATTGACCATCCAAGCCCTGATATATTTTATGTTATGTTATATATATATACTATAGTAATTGAATAATTCTTTTTAATATTAAATAGAAGTGAAAAAGAAAAGAGAATGATTTTTTTTTTTTATATTTTTTTTTTTTGTTTTTTTTATATTTTTTTAAATTCTTTTTTTTTTATTATTTTATCATTATATTATATTATTTTTGCTGCTACTGTTATAATAGTTACAACTTTAAAATGGAGAATGATCAATAAAAAGACCAAAATTCTAATACGTAATCTGAAAGCCCTATATTGTTATATTTGGTTGGTGGAAGACTAAGTTAAGATAGATATAAAAAATAAAAAAATTTTCTTTAGTTTTTTCCCACTAAATTCTTTATATTATAATTCCAACTTTTTTTTCTCTCTGATTGCTAGTATTTAGGTTGATTATAATCATCGGCAGTTATTATTGGGCACATACAAAATGATAAAATATAATAGTTAAGAAAGAGGGTGCATTAGGGGTTATTTTATATTTTATAACATTTGTGGCAGTGTTTTTTATGTTGGCTGAGTCTTTTAACGCATTATTATGTAATATATTGCACCGGGTGATCTAAAAATTTAAAACTTTAATTTTATACATGATTCCAAAGAAGTGGTTCATTGGAATCACATCAATTAATCATTATTCATTGATACCATCAAAAAAAAAAAAAAAAAAAAACCTTTTGATTGTGCTATATTTGGAGAGCACCCCTAATACTGAAATAATAATGGTAATAATAAAAATAAAAAAATAGTAGAGCGTCAAAAAAAAGAAAGAAAAGAAAAGAAAAAAAGAAAGAAAAAAGAAAGAAAAAAGAAAAAAAAGAGGAATCTTAATTCTAGCTTTGAATTCTTCTTTAAGAACAATTATTCACTGTTTACTTTTATTTGTTGTCAATATCAATAGTTTATATTTACTATGAATATTTATTATGGCTAATTATTAACAGGTAGCTGTGGCTAACGTTTGTTATTAGTATGTATATACTGTTTATTGCATATTTGTTGCATTTTAATCACTAGAAGGAACGAAAAAGTTTATATTGGCATTTTCTTTCTTTTTTTTACATTGATTAATTTCAATTTAGTCATATTCTTTCACAAATGCTCTCAATTTATAGATTTAAAAAGTAAGATTTTTTTCATGATATTGCTGAATATATCTATAATATTTTCAAAATAGAAATGTAAATATATTAGACGATGCACGAATGTGTGTTGTTTCTTTTAGATATAGATTTACGAAACAAAATACAGTCTATTCCTCATGATACATTAACAAAAAGACTTGGCCATCTTTCAAGAACATTGGAACTTGTTTCTTTTTTTCAAAAAAAATAACTATTTGGTATAAAAATTATAATATCAATAGTTTTTTTTATTAATAATTAAGTTATTAAAAGCATCTTCTTCATTTGCCGAACCTACTAATTTATTCTCCAAATGAGGCGTAATGATGTTTTGCAGTAAAATCTCTTTATTCTACATAGTTTAACAATTAAAATATACATAACATATATCTTTACAGTGAATTCAGTTAGTTAATATATATATATACCTTTTAAACAAACAAAATATAGCCCTTATTTAGTCCATTGATTAAAATACTGTTCTCATTTTAAGGAAATCAAAATCTCAACCCCATTACCTAGTATAACCCTTACAATTTTGGGCACTAGTATCAATTATGTTATATTAGCAATATTTATTTTGGTAAGGTAGCATGTAAAAGTAGGCAGAGCATCTTGTTTTAAGGATTAACTCACTCTCAAAATTAAAAATAAAATTATATTTATTAACTGCCGATAGATACACATATCTTTTTTTTACTTTTTCACACCCCGGAAATTTTACATGAATCAACATTTTTTTAAAAGTCAAAAAAAAAAAAAAAAAAAAAAGAGTGATTCCAAAATCAAGTTAGACTCTTGATTAATTAATACTTATTTTTTTTATAGAAATGTCAAAGAAAAAAATGCTATTAATAAACAATACGCATGGAAAACAATAGACAAAGTAAAAAGTAAAAGCCGGATATATGTCAAATGGAAAAGAGAAAAAATAATAATGAATATATATATTTCTTCAATGGACATGATTTCTTAGGAAAAATAAAAACATCTTTCTATAATCAAAATAAAATATATTTTGTTGGAAGAAAAATTATAATATCAATAGTGGTGTCTCATGGAAGTAAGCTTGCATTGGCAATTATTTTGTGGTGTAATGAATTCTGGGATTTGCAAAAAATACTAATTAAGGGAAGAACTATTTTTCTAGTTATACAAAAATAAACCCAAATACACTTATTTATTTATTATATTACAGAGAAATAATAAAATAATGGCACTAAAAATTTATTTACATTTTATTATTTTTTTCGTACTCGCATTAAAAGTGACTGAAAGAACAAAGCGAAAATTGTCCAATATTATTCTAGTCCTAGAAAAGCTCATATACCAATTTTTAGTTAAATTAATGGCTATATTATTGAATATCTAAGGGATAAAATTAAATAAGAACGCAGTAAATATATATATCAAAAAACAAAAAAAAAAAGGCGGGAAAAAGAAAAGAGAAAAAAGAAAATAGTAATAAAAAGAGAAAGAATAATGTAACGAGAAAAGACAAAACAAACACTACATTATATATAGCACAATGTTCTAAATGTAGCCTTCTTTATAAAGAGCATCAAGAGATTGTTTATGGACTTTAGTAGCAATCTGTCTCTTCAATTTTAAGGTTGGAGTAATACAATTATTATCTGTAGTTAAAGGATCAATTAAGAAATAGGCATTCTTCATTTTTTCAAAACCGAATAAACCAGATTGCTTAATATTTTCATTACTGGTTCTTAATAAGTATTTTCTTAAATTTAAATCTTTTTCATTGATTAACTTAAGAACTTCTTCAGGGGATTCGATTTTGAATATTTTCAAAGTAACTTCATCTAATTTATTGTATTTTTCATCATCTTTTTCAAATTCAGATCTGTGAGTGTCAATTTGTTTATAAACTAGCTCTGGGGTAACGCCAACAATACCAATTAAATGATCTTCTAAAGAATTACCATAAACAAAGATTTGTTCCATGAATCCATTATTTGATAAATAAATATTTTCAATTTTTTCAACTGCGATATATTCACCTTGAGCTAATTTGAAGAAATTTTTAACTCTATCAATAACGGTGATCTTACCATCCTTATCTAATTGGCCAACATCACCGGTCGCAAACCATCCATCAGCATCAAATGCTTCAGCAGTCTTTTCTGGGTTCTTGAAGTATTTCTTGAAAATTTGTGGACCTCTAAATAAGATTTCCCCAGATCTATTCTTCTTGAAAGTGTAACCTAAATCAGGAACATCTTTTAGTCTCATTTCAGCAGTAACGGCAACAGGACCACAACTGTTTAAATTAGTTTCATATTTGTCACTGATAGAAATAGCAGCATAAGTTTCACTTAAGCCATAACCTAAGTAAAATCCAGTAGATAAAGTAGTTCTAAGATATCTGACAGTAGACGCATTTATTGGAGCACCACCACTAATTAAGAAATTTAATCTTTTAAAACCTAATTGTTCTTTAACTTTACTCAAGACTAAAGATTCTAAAACATTATTAACAAAATTTTCACCTTGCATACCTAAAGTGAAATCCCAGAAATCTTTAAATTGTATTGTTGATCTGACTAATTTCCCTTTGAAGCCTGGTAAAGTCTTTAATTTGGTCTTTAATCCTTCTTCGATTTTACTATAAACTCTAGGAACTGCGCATAAATGAGTAGATTCTCCCAATTCTTTAATATCTCCTAAAAATGATTTAACATCAGATGGATTATGAGCTAACCCAACTCTTGCGCCCTCGGTGATTTCATAGCAAAGTTTAAATCTTTCTAAAACGTGAGCCAATGGTAACATGCAAAAACTTTCAGGTTCGGGTTTAAAAGAAACATGGCAACCAGCCATCACAATTCCAGCAACAACGTTTTTGTGAGTTAATTCGACACCTTTTGGTAACCCTAAGGTACCTGAAGTAAAAGAAATAGTTAATAGATCATCCGGACATGGAGGGACATGAGGTTTAATATTTGTTTTACCAAGTTCAACAAGATCATTAAAAGTGACTAATTTAACTGAAACGTCTTCAGCTGTTCTAATGATTTCAGCATCTTCTTCATTATCTAAATCATCCATACTGACTAATAATTTAATAAAACTCAATCCTGCTGGATTATTGGCGATTAATTTAGTGATATTGGCGATTTTTGGCTTGGTTAAAACAATAACAGGAGATTCAGTTAATTTTAAAATATGTTCAGAAGATTCTGGGCCTAAAGAATCATATAAAGTTGTACTACCAATAGAGTATGCATGACATGCCAAATCAGTAATAATCCATTCAAATGTATTAGGAGAATATAATGAAAGAATACTTTTCAGTAATTCAATTTGAGGGAAATTTTCTTCCATAAAATAAGATAAACCAGAACCAAACTGAGTTCTAATTTCACCACACTCTCTAAAAGTTAAAAATTTATATTTACCATATTGACCAGTTTTTTTGTCAAAGACTCTTCTACCTAAAAAGTCCTTATCAGCATGCACTTTCAAAGTATGGTTTTCAAAAATTTCATAAAAAGTTTGATAATCTGGATGAAGATATTCAAATAAAACATCTTGGCTAACAGCATTTCTAAAGATTGGTGAATAACCTTCTTTTTCAGTTCCTTTAACTGGTAAAGCAGTGTCACTTTCATCCAAGGGTAATCTTTTCAAGATGCTTTCTAAAGTATCAGTAGACTTGATTGGAAATGGAGTTGGATATTTATTGGCAGTAATAGTCGCAGTCATTTTTTATTTTACTTGATATATTCTTTTTTTAAAATACTTAAGTTATTTAGCTATCAGATGGCAATAAAAATTGATCTAAATGAAAATTTAATAATAATAATAAGTAAAAGAAGAAAACGACGACGATGATGATGATGACGACGACGACGACAACGACACTGATATATATTTTGTTCAAAAGAAGAATGAAAAGAAACGGAAAAAATGTCTTGATTTTTTTTTTTTTCCTTTTTTTTTTTCTTGTATTTTTACTTTAAAACAAATTTACCATATGCCATTTTTATCTTTTTCTTTTTTTTTCTCCATAATGGTATGAAACTTTAGTTGTTCCTTCCCCCTTTGTAAAAAAATAAATAGATAAATTCAATTAAGCTACATATGAGAAAACCCAGAGATCCAATAGATCGAAGCTAAAGAAATTAATCGGGTTTGCGCTATTTTCCCAAATAATTGGAACAATATTAATAATTAGCGGAATAACTATAATTATTACGATATCAAAGAAATAATAAAAAATTAATTTAGTTTGATTATGTTTTTAACTATTTAATTAATTTGGTTGAAGTCAATATTTACGACAAAAACCTATTTATATTACAAGAAAGAAAGCCCGATACCATATTGAATTCCCTTTCTGAGAGAGTCGTCACTATAAGATACTAAAGGTAAAGTAAAATTTAACTCAAATCTTGCAGCTGGATGATTATATAATATACCTGATCCAATAGCAACACTAGGGCTTGCATTGAAAAATAACTCGCGACTATTGGTTAACTTCCCAAGATTGATGAAACTATGAAATTTTAAATTATCTGAGTGAACTTTTGGTATTGGTGTAAACATGCTTAATCCTAATGCGTAATAATAATTCCCCCCTAGTCTATCATTATTGTAAACACTTCTTGGACCTAATCCAAAATAATTAAATCCTCTGACATCCGTTGGACCACCTAAAAAAAATTTGTCCATGATATTTTCATTAGTGTTATTCTTATCTGGATTTAAATATTGAAGATATCCACCTCTAATTGAAAAATTTATAAAAGCTTTTTTATAAATCGGTAAGCTAAATAAATTCTCTACTGAGTACTTAATGAAATTCTGTGTTGGATTTAAAAATTTTGGCGCGTATTCAATAGAAAATTTATTAAACATTCCACTAGTTGGTAAGTATTTCTCAGTTTTAGGTCTTGAATCATGCTGAAGAGTATAAGTTAAGGATGATTTAAAATCTTCACCACATTGTGATAATATTTCATCAGATGCAATCTTGGTTTGTGATTTTGATACGAAAAAATTTTTAATCATATTACTTTTATTACCAAACCCATTAACAATTCCTCCAATATTTGTACCTCCTACTATAGATTGTTGTACAGTTATTGTTCTCCAAATATTTTCAAATCCTAATTCTTGAATAATGTTATCACTAGGGAAACATATTAATTTATTTGATAATCCCTTCACAATTTCATCGTGAGATGACCAGTCATTTCTCTTTGAATTCATAAATGCCAAATTTTCCGATCTTAACCATGATCGGTTCATTACTGGGAAATTCAAATTCATTAAATATGATGATCTTGTTTTAGTACCAAACTTTGTATCTAAAACTAAATTTTCTCCACCTTTCAAAAAATTCCGTAATTCAAATGATAAATATCCTACACCTTCATCATTCCCTATACTAGTACCGGTTTTAGATACAAATCTTTTAACAGGCAATAAATGATATATCGGCACCACAGTTGCTAAATCTCCGTAGCTATAATTTGGCAACGTTTCTAAACTCATTACAAGATCTTGACATGTTCCTGATTGCATTAAATTATTAGTAGTTGCATCCACTCTTTTGAAAAAATCTTGTAAAGATATCACAGATCCTTGGTTTAATAACGGTTTTAATTGTTCTTTGAGAAATGATTCACGATAAAATTGGCTATTTGTCACTAATACTTGTTTAATATTTACTAAAGAATTACTATTATCATGTAAAAATTGTTCAATTGTTAATTGTCTTTGCTTCTTAACCCGTTCTTCTGCGGCTGCTTCAATTTCTTTCAATTTCTTTTCATATTTGGATTTCTTTTTACCTTTAAGTCTAATACTACCTGTCTGGATTCTTTCAGTGGCTGTTTCAATATTACTGAAGTCGTCAATCATTTTTGTATCAGAATATTATTGATTTCTTTAATTAGTTATATATAATGAATGCTCAATATATAGATTCAAATGTATGACTTTTTTCAATTGAATATTTATCGGAAAAAAAAAAAAAAAAATTTTTTTTTTTGTTTCAGTGGGAAAAGAATAATATTTTTTTTATTTGTTGTTCAGATTTTACTAATTAAAAACTTACGGTGAGTATTATTTTAAAAGGTAAACAAAAAACATTAATTAATAGTGAGTACAACTAAAAAAAATCAAGATAAATGATGCAAATAAAGAAATAAATAAAAATAAATCAATAAAAAATATGATGACTAATAATAATACAAATTTGTGAAAAAGAAAGAGTTATTGCTTAACATTTAAAGCAGTTTTCTTGATTATGATGATGTTTTTTCGTATTTCGATTATTATAAAAATACTACAATTATTTGCAGCCCATTAAAACTCCCAGAATTGATGTAAGCCAATATCAGCTTGATTTTGAAACCCATAATTTTTATTATTTCTACTGCTGTTACTTTTACCTTTTCCACCATTGCTGCCTTCGCTTCCACTACTACTAGCACTATTGTTGTTATTATCGTTATTGGTATTAAAAAGTCCTAGCTGTTCGTTTTGAGTATTCATTAATTTAACAAATTCTTTTAAACTTTCTGCCTTTTCCACAATAGAAAAATTGTTGCTTAATAATATATCATTAGTAGTTTTAGCGATGGGAAGCATCAGGTATTGTAAGTAGATAATTTGTTCTTCAATGGTAATAATGTTCTGTTGATATAATTGTGAAATAGTAAAATGAATCATTGACTCTTGTTGACTATTAAAGTTATTATCAATTGGTTTCTTTGAATTGATAGTGCTTATATTTATATTTGATTCTACTTTTTCGCCAGTCAAAGACAAAGGAGAATATAATTGAAAATAATCATCAGCCAGACTAGAACTTTCACCGCTTTGGTGTTGTTGATATGTTAATTGTAATTGTTGGTGTTCCTGCTGCTGCTGTTGCTGCTGCTGTTGTTGGTGTGGTTGTTGTTGATGTGGTGGTTGTTGTGATTGTTGTTGTGATTGATTGATTGGGTAAACACCAATGAAGTTTGTATTAGTTGCACAAAAGGAATTATCAATTGGTGTAACTGTTTTGTTATTGTTAGATACAAATGCAGATGCGGATGATGATGATGTTAATGATGGAGGTGAAGGATCAAGGAAATTTTGGTTAAAATAATATGGTTGTTGTTGTTGTTGTTGCTGTTGGTGGTGTTGTTGTTGTTGTGACTGAAACTGCTGTTGTTGTTGTGGCAATTGTTGTTGATTATTGTTACTGTAGTTCAAAAAACTGATATTACTAAGACTCACTGGAGCCATGGGATTATTCAAGCTTCCTATTATATTAGGTAGCATGTTAGAACATGACTGAGCAGCAAAAGTAGGAAAAGAAGAATAACTGTAATTTCTGTTCTGCATCAAAGCAGCAGTATCAGAGGGTGAAGCAGGGTTAGGAATAGCAGCATGCATTAAAGATGGAGAGGGTGTAGTAACTGAAATATTATCATTGGAAGTAGTAGATTTAAGAGGAGATGGTGATTTGAAGTATTCGGGGATAACTTGACTTTGATTTGGGAATTTCTTAAATTGTAAAGATTTGGAATATATCTTTGATGAGTAATTTAATTTAGAAAGTTTAGGGAACACAAGAGTCAAGCTGGCATAGTTTATTTTGGAAAGGTCATTATGTGGATCTAAACGATATAAGTATTTATCAATCCAAGAAATGTAAAAGCAAAAGTTTGTCATAAACATAAATTTCATAATACTCAATTTTTTCTTGTTACGAATGAAAATGTCTTTGTTTGGGCCCTTACCATTGAAAAACTTATCTAAAGAATCAATAAAAGAGTTATCAAAAATGAAGCAATTCTGGACTTCAGACCATGTTATACCTTTACTATTAAATTTAATATCTCTCCAAACAGCGTGATCTTTAAGTAAAACATCTTTAAAATGAGATAGTAACTTATTTTTATCAAATTTAGAGGTTTTGTCAGGAAACATAGCAGATAATTTAGCAATAATTACATTCCACGATTGTCTTGTGAAATCACCATGTTTAATATAGTAGTAATCAACTTGCTCTATCGCAAATTTGACTAAAGCTCCATTCATTTCAATACTCCATCTTGAGAAATTTAATGGTTTAGATTTTTTTGAGGACATGTTACTTTTTTTATTTTTGCTTCTCATCTATGCTAAGTATGTTATATATATCATAGATAAAGTCAAGTAAAGTCCACGAAACAAAAATAATACCAAAACAGTTCTCAGACAGAAGAAAGGGAAAAAAGATAAAACGAAGAAGTGTATAAAAAATAGCAGAGAAAAAAAGCTTAGATTTTTGGAATGTAAGGATGCTATAGTATATAAACAAATAAATAATTCAGTTAAATGTTTGTATTAAGAATTTGAACTTGAAAAGAATTAGATATAAGTTAAAATAATATAATGAGTTTTCAATTGTTTAACAAATAATGTTCAAAAACTAGACAAAATTTGGAAGATATTATTATTAATAATTAAAATATAATTGATAATAATAAAAATAATAATATATCTAATACAATTTTTTTTTATCGTTTATTTTTTATTTAATAGTGATGAACTGTTTATGTTTTAGATATGAGTGTAATTATTGTTTATAGATGTTGAAAGAATAGAACAAGAAAAATAAATTTTTTTTCATAATGTTATCAGAAATAAAAAGACAAGATGTGGGACTGAGCTTGATATATATATTAATTGGAACTATTGAAAATTTTCAAAAAAAATATAATATGATAGTAAACTTTTAACCAATATGTATGGAAATATATATTGAATTTGCCCTCTCCCAATGTTGTTTCAAAAAACATCTTAATAATATTAATTAAATATGTTAATTAAGAAAAAAAAAGGTTAGAAGTTTAAAAAGGCATTTAATTTCTTTTTTTTGATTCATGGTTAACATAAAATAATATAACCTCGATCCAAATACTAAAAAATAAAATATATATATTTGCCTCATTTGAAATAATATGTTTTGGTAAAAGCTAATCTGGAAAGTGAAAAGTAAGAATGTCAATCGACTATCTGATTTGAATTGTACAGAATGGTGTTTTGTATTAGCTATAATAATAAAGCATATACTTAGTGGAATGAGTAAAACAAAGATACAATGTCAAAAGAAACAGTAATAATAAAGGGGTACAAGAGTTAATGTTACTGTATATAGTTAATTAATGAGTGAAAATTATTATATGTTTAAGTTTTGAAGTTGGTACTTTATGTTGTGTAACCGTTTTATCAGTTACTGAAAAGAATGTTGCTTTGGATAACCAAAAAATATCTTTTTCATCTCGCTGGTAAGTAAAATTTCTGTTTTTAATTAAAATTCCGGTGTTAAAATTGAAGTATTAATAAAGCGTCTTGTACATGGCAAAAGACCAGAGTATTGTGTTTTAGCTTTGTTAATGCAAAGTTAATTTTTGTTAATCACGCCTAAAGCAAAAGTTACTTAATGATTATATCAGGCCCAATTATCCATTAATTGTAAGTTGTTACACACAAAGTATAGTGAAAAAAAAAATAAGAATAACAATTAAGAGAAAAAAAAATGGTATCTATTCTAAGGGAAATAAAATTACTATACGAAACATAGTTGAGTTATTTCTAAATATAGATTCATGCAAAGAAGTATATTTTCCGATTGTTTTTTTTTTTTTTTTTTCACCATTTAATTTTTTTACTAAGGAAAAATGAAATCAAAAATCTAGATAAAAATAACAAAAAGTGAACCTTATTCAAAATGGGTTATAGCTCACTCAAATTTGATAGTGCTTCTCCATTCTTCTAAATTTAATTTAATCTATTAGAACTGGTAATTCTGTCATCTTTTTCTCTTAATAAATTTCTGTAAATAGTTATCTTATAGCATTTCGTTTTCGCTATTGTGTGGTTTTGCTTCGTTTCTATCAATATAAGCACTAATGTTTTCTTTATATAGGGCAATATCGTGTTTTAGATATATTATGTTATCGAAGCCGAAATGCAATCCATTAAATTTATTTGTTGTATATTTTCAAAGGAAAAATATTAAACAAAGATAATAATAAAAATAAGACAATGAAATAGTATTTTAAAAACCGAAAATAACGTTTAATCCCATAGATAAGTAAATGGTAGACTGAGACTTCGTCCCTGGGAAAAAAAAAATTATAAATCAAAATCAATCTCACGGCTAGTGCTTTTTTTCATGTTACAGCTGATTATTAGCCTAACCGGAGTAACTTTTTGGTTTTTTTCTAGAAAGTACAGCAGGGTAGACAATGTCAAAACAGCACAACCACTCAAAAAATTACCAATTATTGGAATGAAAAGTATTTAAGATTTAAGATTGAAAAATTCGCAAAATATAGAATTTATTTAAATTATCTTTATTAGAAAAAGGTGTGGAAATAATTTTTTGTATTTTCAAACATCTATTTATATGTCCTAATACGGCTGCTAAGAGTTTAATTTTGAAACCACCCATGTAATTTTATTCACTTTCTAGATTAACTATAAACGTAAAAAAAATTGAATGTAATAAAATATATCATTAGTACAAGACAAATTTAGATTGGTTCAATTCATTATTTTATTTTCAAAAAAAAAAAATTAGTGCCTGTATACAATTTTATTACCCTTGAGTTTTTTAACAATTTTGCTACCCATTAAGAAATTTAAAAGGAAAAGAGAAAGCTCAAGGATAGGAATTCATAAAGAATATGTTATAGGTTTATTAAAATATAATATAATATAATATAATATAATAATAATTGGTTGCTTGTATTAAAATAAAAAATGAATAAATAAATTGATAAAAAGATGAATATAAATTAATGGAGTGCCATGAATTTACACATTTAATGACAAATTAATAAATGAAACCATTTAATGTAATTATTAGGTGTTGACATATTTATGGAATTTTTTCTTATTAAAGGTAAATAGCAAAATGATTCTATTAGTATAAATAAGATTAGTTTTGTTTTATTTCTTTTTCTTTTTATAATTACAGAGGTGTTAAGAGCATATACATATTTTTTTAATTGGTGTGTTTTTGAATGTTTGCAGCTAATATCTTCTAATTTGCTACGCTTATTTTTAATTGTCTATATGTTAAAACAGTAGTATATTGATGTTATTGATGTTTTACTCATTCATGTTAAAAATATAAAGGATATATTGGCAAAGAACCTTAACTACCAAAAATTAATGCATATGTGGACCTGCATTTTTCTGCATATATGCATAAAAATGTTTCTTCATGCTATTTTCATGTTTCTGATGTGAATTTTTTTGCATAAAAAAAAAAAGTCTTCCAAACTGAACAATAGACTTTCGCTTTTTTCTTATTTTCTCTAGAAACCCTGCAGACTCGGAACTCAGGTCCATTTAACAATTTCACATCTTCAAACCATGAGCCACAAGTCAAAGTTACATAAAAACTTTTACATATTTCTTACATATGTTTTTGCCACTCAAAAATTTAACATACATTCAATCTTTTATTAAAAATACAATAATAATCTATCTCGCTCTTTTTTTGTTTGTTATTAACTAATTTTAAACTAAAGAAAATTTATATATTCTAGCCTTACGAGCTTCAGCTTTTTTACTGGTTGCTAATTCACTATTAGTTCTTCTATGGTGATATTCCGGAAAGCTTTTCCAATTAAATGTCCCGGACTGTACTAACTTCAAATTGCACTGTCTACTTAAACTTTTAATTTCCCACAGGTCATATGGCTCACCTTCAAATAATGTGACAACTATATATCTTTCTTTTACTTTTTTTTCGATACTTTCTCTTGCGTCGTTGTCGCCCAAAGGTGCTATTATTGAAAAGTCATCTGAAATTTCGTGTGGTAATTTCAAGAGACATTTCTTTGCTGCTTTAGAGTCTGATACTTCTTCATTAAGCTTCTTGAAAAGTTTTATGCAATTTTGGAAAAATTTTATTAATAACTCTTGGTGATCCCTTACATTCCTTTTAACGTCCTTCACTCCTTTACCTGTATGAGGAAAATTAAAAACAATGTGTGATAAGTCCTTTGGTAAAAACTTAGGTATTGGTAATCTTTTTTTATTAGAATCACCGGTGGTTAAATTCAAAGTTTTCAATAAGTTTGTGGCGTCTATATTGAACAATAGCCTACTATTTTCTTGATTGATTTGAAATTCGCTATTTAAAGCTTCTAATGTTTGCTTAGCCGTATGTGGATATTTTCCTAATAGCTCATCTATATTAGGATCATAACTCGTTGTAATTAAATTTTGAGATTTAGTAAAACCTTGTCTTAAAATAGAAAGTGAAAAAGTGAAATCACCTTCTCCTATAAGTAAAATTTTACTATTTTCATCGAATGGTATAAATAACTGCACTGCCTTCTGCTTAGCTCTATGTGTCTCTTTTCTTTGACTCTCTTGTTTTTTTTCATATTCGACCTGTTTCATTTTATTTTTCACTGCTTGAGCCTCTTGTTGATGTAATATTAATTGGCTTTTCAATCCTTTTCCTGCTTTCTTACCTTTCAATCTTTTCCCCATATTTGTCTAGTATATTTCAAGTAATTATTAATTTTGATACTTTCAATCTAAAATAATAATAATATTATTATTATGTAAATATATCCCTAAAAAATATTAAACCGGGGAGTACCTAAAATTTTCCTTATCCTATTAATATCTCTTAATATATCACTTGTTTATCGTTATTCCATCCATTGAAGTACATCAAAAAAAATTTTTTCTTTCCTCTTTATCATCACTATTTTTCAGTGCTATCAAAAAAAATTTTTTTTTTTTTTTGATGTTTTTTAACCATCCATATAATAGGTGTATAATAATAATAGGTAAATAATTTTTTCAGAATAAGTAAAATTGATTAATTATAATTTTATTTAAATCTTATATATTTAAAAAAACAGAGAAATTTGAATTTAAAAAATTAAATGTTTAAAAAAAAGATTAGTGATGATGACTGCAGTTATGGAAGTGATTATAATCATGTTCGTGGAACTTTTCATGGTCAAGAATAACTTTACGGACTTTATGTTTTTCAAACATATCGAAACCTTTATCAACATCTTCTAATGGAAGTTTAGTATCAATAAAATCAGTGAAATGATCTTGATATTTTTCTAAGATTTTTATTGATTCAGGGAATAATGACCAAGCAGGACATCTACCAAATTGTAAAGTAACATTTTTAAGGTAACAATCTAATCCACTAAATGGCAATCCACCATGATGATATCCGATAGATGAAATGTATCCAAATGGTCTAACAACATCAAAAGCCATTCCAATAGCTTGTTCACTACCAACAATTTCAAATACAACATCAGCACCACGATTTTCAGTAGCATCTAAAAGTATTTGTTTAATGTTATCTTTACCTAAAGTTAATGGAATAGCACCGAATTTTTCAGCAGTTTCTAATCTTGAAGGAATGGAATCTACGGCATATAATTTCTTGATACCTAATTCTTTAGCAGAAGCTAAAGCACATTGTCCAACGGGACCCAAACCAAATTGCACAGCAACAGTTTCTTCAATTTGTTTTTTAGGGAATTTCTTAGTGAAATTAGAAACACAGAAATAGCCTGTTGGAAAAATATCAGACATTAATAATGCGACATCAGTTTTTAAATTTTCTGGTTTATGGAATAAAGTACCGTCAGCTTGAGGAATTCTACAATATTCAGCTTGGCCACCATTTAATGCAGGAGTTCCAAAAACTGCAGTGTTATAGCATTTACTTGAGTAACCGCGGACACAGTACCAACATTTACCACATTGAGTAGTGAAACAGGAAAGGACTTTATCACCAGGTTTAAACCCTGTCACTGCATCACCGACATCAACAACAATACCAGCACTTTCATGACCCATTATATGACCAGTACTACCAGGATCCAAATCACCACGATAAAAATGAAGTTCAGTACCACAGATAGCAGATTGTGTACATTTTATAATAGCATCAGTAGGAGATTGAATTTTTGGAATCGGTACTTCTTTACAAACTATATTTTTTGGACCTTCAAACACAGCAGCCAACATAGTATCGGGTAAATGAAATCCATGTGGAGTAGTATAGTTTCTTTTGAAAATAAAATTGCATGGCAATCTACTTTTTAATAAATTACTAGCTTTAAGCATGATTATTGTGAAAAAATTAAGAGTAGGAAAAAATGTTTTCTTTCTTATAATAAAATTAATTGCTTTAAAAAAAATATGATAAACAAAATTTTTAAAAAAATGAGAAACTTATTTTCATTTCATAGGAATATAAATACTATTTATACTAGATTTAATTGTATTGCCGTTGAAATAAAATTAAGTTAATCATGACCCAAAGAACATGGGTTGTAGATACCTTTTCGTCAATTGTATATTTATATACACAGATTATATTTATATTTTTTTAATTGGTACTCTGGTCAACGTTACTATTTCTTGTACACTTTGTAAAATAATCTGGGGTAAAAATTACCTGAGGGGGAAAGAAAGATGTACTGCTCTTAAAAAAAATCGGCATATAACTTCCTATTTTAAAAAAGCGCATATAAGAAAAAAAGAAAAATCTTTTTAGTATACTATTTAACTAGCGAAAAGAAACGGCAAAATTCCATAAAAATGGAATAATTTTCTGTTTCAAACTCCAATTATCTAATTAATTTAACTTGAAATCATGTTTACCGCCAGCCTTTTCAATCACACGAATGCCATTAATGACAATCTTCTTATCTACCGCTTTGCACATATCATAAACTGTTAATAATGCGATATTAGTACCAATTAATGCTTCCATCTCAACACCTGTTTTTCCATCACATTCGACAGTTGTACTAACTTCAATTGAATTTTCTAGAGGTTTGACCTCTAAATCCACTCTTATTTTAGTTATAGCGATATTATGGCATAAAGGAATTAAATTACTAGTTTGTTTTACTGCCATTATTCCAGATATTCTTGCAGTGCTCAAAACATCACCTTTTTTATTGGTGTTTTCTTTAATTTGTTCTAAGGCTATTGAATTTGAAAAATCAATTGATCCTATTGCTGTTGCTACTCTATGTGTGATCGCCTTTTTATGAATATCCACAATATTTGCTTCACCTTTCTCATTAACATGGGTTAGTTTTTTAGTTGAATAATATCTTATCATTATATTATAATTAAAGTTTCTGTTTCTCATCATTATTGGATGTAACTTTGTACCGCTATAAAAAAAATTAAAAAATAAAAAATAAAAAATGTTAGTGGTTCTATAATAATTTCGTTAATAATCGTTAATTAAAAAAAAATTTCACCTACCCTCCTATTAGAATCATTGGACGATTAGGTAGTTTATTGAGTTCATCTAATCCAGCATGTTTCTCCCTTTTGTTTTTGACTGCTTTACCAATTATATCCATTAATTGTTCATCAGTAGTGTTTTCATTCCTCAAATGGTCTCTCAAGTTAACTTCGGTATTACCAAATAAACACACTTTCAAGTTCCCATCACAAGTTATCCTTAATCTTGTACAAGTTGAACAAAAATTTTCAGTCATTGAAGTTATAAATCCAACCTGCCCTTTAAACCCTTTCACTTTCCAAATTTTTGCTGTTTCCCCAGTTCTCCCTTCTAACTCCAATGGATAGAAATCATTCCCATATTCTTTTTTAATTTCACTTATCATCTCCTGATAAGTGAAAATTTTATATTTGGACCATTTATTACCATCAAAGGGCATATATTCAATGAACCTCACTTGTATGTCATTATCTTTGGTTAATTTCACAAAGTCTATAATTTCATCTTCATTCAAATTTTTCATCATCACACAATTAATTTTCAATTTTGCTACTTTCAAATCAATGGCCAGTCTAATTGATCTAAGAACTAATTTTAAATATCCATCTCTTCTAGTAATTAAAGTATATTTACCATCTATAAGAGTATCTAAACTTATATTTAATCCCAGAAGTCCATTAGCTAAAAGTTTAGGTAGTTTACGATATAATGCTATACCATTACTTGTCAAGCATATTTCTCTCAAGCCTTGTAATTTATGTAACCTTTCAAATATTTCCACGATGTCTTTCCTCACAGTTGGTTCGCCACCAGTAAGTCTAATTTTAGTAACTCCGTTTGCTACAAAAATTTTAGCCAATTTTATGATCTCATCAGTGGTTAGTAGTTTTTCATGTGGCGATAAATCAATTCCATCCTCAGGCATGCAATATTGGCATCGAAGATTGCATCTTTCAGTTATTGATATTCTTAAATAATTATGATGTCTATTATAATTATCAGTTAGAAAATCAGTAAAATTTTTGGCATTTGCTATTTTCGACCATCTTTCAACAGATGATGGGACAATCTTGTTAGAGGCATTAATTCTTGACAATCCCCGGATAAATTGAAAATTATGCTTAATCATATTATCACATTAATTCAACCTTTATCTTATCTTAACCTTAAATATCAAATTCAATGAATATATTGATTATAAAAAAAGAAAGAATATGAAGAGAGAGAAAAGGAAATTTCCTTTTTTCATTAATTTTTTTTCCTAGATCGATTGCTTATCAGGATTTTTTGGAAGTTCAAAATGAAAAAGTAGATCGGCTAACCCCGCGGGAAGAGTCCTTTTAAAAACAAAATTGGAAAGTTATACTAGATTCAATAAAATTATTTTTATGTTAGAAAATAAAGATCATTTAGTTATTAAACAGTCCTCAAAAAATAAGTACTACAATAAAAATAGCAAGTACATACATAGTTATATATAAGATGTATTCATTATATGTGTATTTACAAGATATTTTTAAAAAAATTAGTGGATAGAATTGAAGCAATAGAATAAAGAAAAAAAAGTACAAAATTAGAATATATAATTATTTGACAGATCTTTGAATAGGTATTTCCGTTGCATCTTTTTCTTCCATTTCTTTCATAAATCTTTCTTTCTTGATTTGATAGAAACGTTGTTCTTTGAAATACTTGACCCAACTAGCTGCACAATCTTTATCAAAATTAGTTAATTCAGTACCACATTTAGTTTTTATTTCCGATTGTTTTGAATCATCTAATGCATTATCAATATTCAATTTAGTTAAGCAATCAAAAAATAAATCACGGCTATGCCAGCATTGTTTTCTAGCACTTCTATTAGGTGCTTTATCATCTTTTTTATCACTTCCAAAAATCCAAGACATTTTTATCTAGTTTTTATTTTTGTTTATTGAATATATTTTACAGTTGTTTCAAGGAGATATCTCTATATTACAAAAGGAATAATAATATAATAAAGGAATAAATAATAAAAAAAAATTTTTCTGGCCTTCCAGTAAAATTGATTTTCGAAGAAATCCTAATAATAAAAAATAAATGTAAGAAGTGAGTGTTCATAGTAAAAATTGTCTTTATTATTGGTAAAATTTATAGCAATGTAAGTATACCAGACAGAAACTACAAGAACTCATAAATAAGTGAATTAACAATAATAATAATAATAATAATAATAATAATAATAATAATAATAATAATAATAATAATAATAATAATAATAATAATAATAATATATATATATATATATATATTGTTTATCACTTTGAATCTCTTTCATGCTATTAAAAATGTTTTTGGATTTACTATATGTGTCACGTGCATAATAATTTTATTGTACTTTTTTTTAGCATGCATAAATAAACAGACTATCATTTTCATGAATCATTTCAAAGTCCATCAAGAAATAATAAATTATTACTAATAATTAAATATATGTTTATATGTATAGTATTTGATAGTGTTTGTTTATAAAAAAATTAAATTCTTATTTATGAGTTTTATATATATATATATATATATTTTTTTTTTTTTTTTTAATAATTGTTTTTTTGAATTTTTTACATTTCATATTTTTAAGTTTTTAGAAATTATAAAATATAAAATATAAAATATACATAGAAAAAAAAAATTATAAAAATAAAAATAAAATATCCTAAAAGAAAAGAAAAGCTAAATATAATCACGAAAGGTTTTTGCATAATAATCCATTCATTTAATACACTAAATTAATTAAATAGTTATATTAGAAGGACATAACATAATTAATGTATGCTCATTCAAAATAATTAACCATCGCAACATAACCATATGGAATAGATTTTTTGAAAGTTGAAAAAAAAAGAAAAAGAAGAAAATAAAAAATAAGAAGTAAAGAAATAAAAAAATGACCATAGAATGAAAACATACATAAAAAAAAAAATAAACTAGAATTTTCAAAAACTGTCAACATTAAAGGATATTTTTAATTATTTTATTTTATTTTATTTTTATTTTATTGTTATTATTATTCTATTTTTTCTTTATCTATTTAATTGTTATAATATTTATAATATCAACTAGATAAAAAAAAAGAAGGATATACTGTATAATACTTTACACACTCACATTCATTATTACTATACTACCGATAATTTTTTATTAATTTTTGCTTACTAGTAGTTATAAGGAAGAGAATACATAAGAAGAATAATATATCCAGAGATATATTTTTTTCTATAGTAATTTCTTTTTGAAATTATGATGGTTACTCATAAAAATGGAATAACAAGAGCAAACGCGATGACTATAGATAATTATAACAGTACGAAAATGATGACGCCTAACGGAATGAATAAGAGTTCACTTGCAAGTATTGGTGCATCTGGAAATAATTCTAATATAGGTGCTGGTGGCAATTCTTCTGGTTCAGGAGGTAATTACCATCTCCATAGAAGAATTGAATTTGATGATTTGGTGAAAAATTTCCGAGAATTTATGGGGGAGAAACATTGGGCTAAATATTATTCTTCGTTGACCAAGTTTCTTTTAGGTAAATTATCAAAAGAAGAGTTTCAACAAGAAATTGTCAATAATAAATCATTTTTCAAACATTATAAGCCACCACCAGCAAAAGGAAGTGGCAACAGTAACAGTCATAATGATAAAATATCTGATGAAGAAGCTGGTAAATTGAAATTTATTATGTACCATAACAAGTTTTTATTAGCTATATTAGCTAATGCTTTTAGAGATGCACCAAACCCAAATAATATTGCTAGCGATGGTTTTGGGTATTTGAATACTTTACCTGGTAAAAATAATAAGAAGAACTTACGTAACTTAAATTCTTCTGGTGCCAATGATCATGAAAAATTAAAGAAAAATATTATGAGCTTGACTATTAAGGAACGTAGAAGAATTAAAAATATTTCTGCCAATCAAGAACAATCTATTGCAGCTTTACGCAAACATTATAAACAAGGTATCGTCGCGGAAGAATGGTATCAATTAATGCCAAAAATTCCTAATGCTTCAACTCTTCCGAATCACAACAAGAACCTCAAGGTTAATAACAACAATTCTAATGATGATAAAGATAAATCTAGGGATGTTAGTATTAGTCAAAACGATAATAATAATAGTAATTTAAAGAATAAAAACGTTAACCAGCTATCTATTCAAACAGGAAAGGATATGAAACAATCTGATAAGAATTTGAATCTTTTACAAAAAGTCAGCGATAAACTGAATGATAAATTATCACATAAAGGAGATGCACCATCTGCTTTATCCGATACACATTCTGGTAATTCTGAACATTCTCAACAAGTTCCTAATACACCATCTGTTGGTAACCTGTTCACTTGGACTCATGATATAATGCAAGGGTTTCAAACTTTGTTATCTTCAGAAATTTATGAACTTCCTGATTCTAATACTTTAAGATTGAAAATGACTGGAATAATGAGAGAATATGGTCTTGTGGGCAATATGAATGAAACTACACTTAATGTGATGCTTCTTGGTTTGGAAACTTATCTTAAAAACGTTATAGAAACTGCCATTGATACAGTCCGTTATAGGAAGTTCAAATATGATAGTAGTCATTTTGATGAAATAGAATATCATAATATGGGCAGTGATAAGAGTAAAATAAATACTGATGAAAAGGAGAAGGAAGACGTGACCATGAATCATGAAGAACAAAATGACGAAGAAGAAGGTGACGAAGAAGAACAGATAGAAAAATATCGTACTAGAAATATTACTTTAACCACTGATGATTTATATAATACATTCAAGTTAACACCACATTTGTTCGAACCTGACGGAATAAGGGAAAAAATTTCTAGTAGTTTCCTTAAAGATGATGATTATTACAAATTTGATTTAGTTAATAAATCCGGAATTTTAGACATTTTACCAGTTGCTAATGAACCAGACGTGTTATTTGATATACCAGATGCTTCATCAACAATAATACTGCCACTGTTAACTAATCCAGTAGTTACAGGAACTGTAACTCCTGGAGCAAATAGTAGAAATCCTTCACCAGCAAAGAGAAGAATTTTGGCATCAATTGACCCGCATGGATCATCACCATCATCACCATCCTCACCTACTCCAAGCATTATTACTAATGCTACTGCAAATAATAATTCCATTAATACTAATAGTGACAATGATAACAACAACAACAACAACAACAACAACAACAACAACAACAATCATAGTAATAATAACAGCAATAACAATACTAACGACAATGATTCTATAAATCCAATTTCAGTAATTCCAAAAACTAATAATAAGGTTCGTGATCAATTGTTAAAAAAAAGAAAACTTAATAATGATCAGTTAAATATATTATCGATATTCAATCCTTCATTAAATAACAAGAAAAAAAAACTATCAAAATATGGATTATACTCTAAACATTTGGTAACAGCCAATGATACTATATCTAGCAATGAAACAAGTAGTCTAACCAATACAGGATTACCAACAATCACTAACGGTGCAGCTAACAACAACATCCCTGTAAACAAATCGAATATCAAGAAAAAGCATGAAGGTTCAAAAGATGAATTACTTTGGCTCATTCATGACCTATTAGCATAGGAACATAGTTTCATATATTGTTTTATTAATTAATTAGTTTTTATATATTTTTAAATATTTTTGAATAGTAATTGAAAATTTATGAAAATTATATGTATCACATGTTTTGTAATTTGTAAGTTTTCTATCTTTTTTCCCTTAAATTTAGAAAATTTTTTTTTTACATTAAAGAAATAAGAATTTTGGTTGTATCACAATATTCTGAATAAATAATAACATAAATAAACAAAATATCGATAAATCAATTGTATTGTAATGGTACTGGAATTAATATAACATGCACCAATATATGGATTATATAATCAAATGTTTTAATGATATTAACGGGTGGGATTCAGATAATTTATACCCATCGTTATTTGTTACACCGAAATCAATATTAGATTTCGATGTTCCAAATGCAGTTACTTTTGATGTCAATAAGAAATCATCAGATTATTCAGCTAATGGATTAACAATATCAAATTTAAATCAAATTAATGGATCTCTCTCATATTTATACTCATCATTAGCATTAGATAACGTACTTTCAAGCAATAATATAAAACTTCAAGATGCATTAAGTACTTATAAGTTCTTCGATTCATTATCAATATCTAATGATTTAGCCAAACAGCGGAATTTCAAATTGGGAATTCATAATAATATTAATAATAATATTAATAATAATCTTCAAAATAATTATTTATTATATGGTAAGTTAAAATTTCCTAGTAATATCCTTGAAGCACTTTTAATTAAGAATTTCTCCCCTAATACTCGATTATTGGTGAAATTTTTAAGCACCAATAATAACGGATATTTCACAGTATACTTCCAGAAAAACTACCCAAAGTATTCAAACGAATTTATATATTCAACTAATCAAGCCCTTATTGGGTTTAGACATTTATTCAATTTTAATTTAGGTGAATCATCACCAACGCCACCAGCATTATCTCAAATTACTAGACAATCAAAATTACACGATATTCTTCATAGTAAAATTGACCCAACATCGTCACAGTCTTTAATTAATAATCCTAATGGATTTAAAAAAGAATTTTACCACACAGTGAATGCATTACAAAGTGATTTTGACGATAAGATTTTTTATGATAACTCAAAATTATCTTTAGGTACGGAAATATGGTATGGGATCAATAACATGACACCGGGGTTATCTACTTTATTGAGATATTCAACATACTCAACATATTCAGGCAAACCGTTAACAATAACGTTATCATGTAATCCAATATTTGGCATACTTTCGTCAACTTATTCTGTGAAGACATCTTTGAACTCAACGTTTTGCTCTAAATACGATTTTAATTTTTATTCTTATGAAAGTGATATTTCTTTTGGCTGTGAACTTTGGAAATTTGAGGGTAATTTAAACAAAGAAATCGAACGTCTTCTTTCAATTAATAACAATAATGCTAATTCTACTAATACAAATAGTGATATTCAGAATAAACATATAAGCCCTATTGATTTTGAACATAGTAATTTAGAAGCTAGTGGAATGTCAAGAATCCAAAAATTTAAAGAATTGTATAATACTATAAATTTTTCTAATGTTTTAAAACTTTCAACTTCTTTAAATAACAAGAATTTGAAATTTTTATGGGAAACAAGACATAAAGGGTTTTTGATAGAGTTCGGATTGAATATTTCTCCAACAGTTACTAAAAGTATAACCAATGATAAAGATATCAGTTATTTACCTCAAGTATCTGATTTTGGTATTCATTTGCAATTTAACTCTTGATATTTAGTAATGATAATAGCGAAATGCAAATATATGATTATTCAGTAATTAGCATTTTATTTTTAAATATTGTATTACAAAGGACAAAAACAATGGTATTTATATTCATATTTGCGTATTTACATTTATATTTACATTTAAAAGGTTCAAACTAATTCTTCATTTTTGATTTTTAAGGGCTTGTTCATAATGTTGAATGTACATAGACATATCACTCATTAAATTACCGCTTTCAGATTGAATTTGAGCATCCATTTTAGCTATTTGGATTTCACGATTTTTCTTTTGTAATTTAGCAATTTTTTTATTTTCACGATGAGCCTTTTTAGCCTGTTTTTTATTTTGTGCTTCATAATTCTTAAATGTTTCATAAAATTTAGAATACTGATATTTCTCTTGTTCTGAATCAAATAATACGACACTAGATTTGCATCCATGACACCATCTATCACCCTTCAATGCTTTACGTGCATCATGGTAAATTTCTTTCCCTAAAGATTTAGGCACTGTCCATTTTTCAATATTACCAGTTGGAGTCAACATAAGCATTACGACATGCCCTTTTCTTTTCAATGGCGATTTAATAATTCTTGGCCATTCTTCTGGATTTTTGGATTTCATAACTTTATCAATTAATGATTTAACTATTTCTTGTTTTTCTTCTTTAGATTCACATGTTTCAATTTTCTTTGTAATTTCATTAATCGCAGCTCGATCATTTTGAATTTTACTTATTGTCTCAACATCATTCCCTACTCTTTCAACCACCAAGTAACTAAAATTAGCCTTTTCGTAACCTTTACCATCTGCTCTACCACTACCGGCATTAATAGCATGTGATTTTTTAATTGCCATACCATCTTTTTCATCTTTCCAAGTTGATGATAATAATGCACCACGTTTCATATCGATTGTGTATCTTGGTCTAACCACTGAAGTGTTAAACAGCAACCATTCTAATTTAGAGCCTTTAGGATAATTATAATAAACTGCAGTATTCATTTGTAGTGGGCACTTTAAATGATTTGGATATGGTGCAATAATATTCACATAATAATCGCAGTTTATTATTGCCTTGTTAAACTGCTCTTTAGTCTCAGTCAATGGTACTTCTTCGAACTCTTCTAAAAGTTTTGGTTCAAATTCTAATTCTGAATCTTCAACATTACCAAACTTTTCAATTAAATGCTCCTCTAATTTAGCATCATCTTCGTAATCATCAGCTATAGAATTAGTTACTTCAACAGATTTAGCCATTTTTTGTGGTTTAATGGTAGACCCACGAATCCAAGGCCTTGGAATTTTTTCATATTCATATTTAGAGAAATTTTCAGGTCTAATCATGATTTGTCTAGCTCTAGCAAGAATTTCAAAACCTAATGGATTACCACGTTCTACTATAACTAGATGGCCACGAGGTTCCAATAATCCTAAATACGTTTGAATAGAATCATCAATTCCGTATGGAAATCTTTCCTCATCCTTTAATAATTGATGACTAACAATGATCAAATCATATTTTTTACTAGTTTGTCCCGGTAATTTATCAAGAAATTTAGTTTTTGTTGTTATTCTATTAGCATCAACTTTACCAATATATTCACCTTCTTGTAATTCATCTTTAAATTTCTTTTTCTTGCTCTTTGAGCTACTTTCACAAGCTCTGAATTCTTTTGGAACTTCTTCATCAGTGACAATTTTTTGATAATATTCATTTAATTTGTCAACAATAATTTCATTCATTTGACGATTCAATATAATTTTAGCTCTTTCCTTCATGTATTTGACACCTTCTGCATTACCACAAATTAAAGCATCTTTAACCTTTGGATCATAGTCTTCACCCAATAATTCATTTAAAACAACAATACCGGTTGCCGGACCAAATCCAATATCTAAAACCTTCTGAGGATTAAAATTTTTACCTGGATTGTTTAATTCATAACTACTTTTCAATTCTTTTAAAACCAGGCGTATTGATGCGTAATTTTGTAGGAAAATTGTTGATACATGAGCATCAACTTCAAGCTCACTTCTTGGGGCATAATGTAACCCATTTTTATGTAATTTCACAAAGAGTCTTGCAGCTTCAGTTTTCAAAGACGTTAATGGCTTATACACTTTAACAATATTATTATTAATGGCTCTCGAAATTGGTGTTGGTAACTCTACTTGAGAATCTAATAAGAACTTACCATCCAAAGTTGATTTTAAATATCTTTGAATTTCTTCCTCAGTGTCATCGTCATCAAATTTATTTTGATCTTCAATATTGGATTTAGATGCTTTTCTTCTGGATGCTTTCATTAAATCTTCTCTATTAATAATCTTGATTTTACTACCACCTTTTGAAAGATTTTCACTTTCGGATTGGCTCTTATCAGATCGCACTAACATCCCATAAGTCTCTGAATATTTCAAAGCATTATATTTCAAAATAGTATCTGCCTCTGCTGAATTATCTTCAAACAATAATGATTCCTCATCTTTTATGAATGAATATTTTTGTTCTTTTGGATTATGAACTTTTTTGGCTAAATTATTAGACGTTATTATTTCATTATTGGAGTTTATTATTAGCGATACATGGAAATTTCTCACAGGAAACTTTCTTAGACAGCATAATCTTTTAGATATTATACTATTGAGCATTTTTTTCCCTGTTATAATAGTAGGCTGATTTCGTGATATATATTATGTACATATATATATAAAATACTGACTACATGCCAATAAAAGCATTGAAAATTTTTTTTTCTTGTAATAATCCAAATTTTTTTTTTGAAAAAAAAAAAAAGTGGTTAAGCACCACTGAGCCGATGAGATACATATATATTTATTTAAGACCAAACAAGAATAAAAGGAAAATACATAATTAAATAACTGAAGTAAAATAAAAATAAAATAAGTAGTTATGTAAAAACGATATATATATATATATATGTAAAGGGAAAAAATACATAATTAAATAAGGTTATCGACGAAGACCATAAATCAAAGAAAATTAATTACCAAGAGGAGTAGTTTGTTGAATAGTTTGTAAAACTTCTGGATAGTTACGGAAAATTTCATCAAATTCTTGTGGGTAACAAATTCTAAAAATTTCTGGATCTTTAGATAAAGCAATGAAAAAAGTTGAAGTACCGCTAGTAATAGCAGTGGTAGTAAACGTAGAAAGTTGAGCACCAATGAAGAATGAAAAAGCCATTAATGGGGCATAAAAAGCACCACCATCATTATAATTAGGTTTGGTTAATTTAAGAAACAAATAAGCAAAAAGCGCGGTCAAGTAAGAAATTAAGAATGTGTAAAATGACAAAGCACCATTAATTAAACAGTCATTAACAATGTTGAAAGAACCTTTAAATCTGAATAAATCATAAACGTTTTTAGAAGCAGAAATATAGCTGTTACCATAAAGGGCAATATAAGAATAAGCATAATGATTAAAGTATCTTAATATCCATTCAATAACCATTAAAATTATATCAACAACGAAAAATAAAATTGTTCCAACGATATTGTTATCGATAATTGAATTATCTCTTAATATTCTGACCAATTGTCTAATAAGACTTAATATACTAACAATTAAGGAACCAAAACAAATAGAACCAAAACTATAAGTTAAAGATCTTTTCAATGATTGCATAGCAGTATGCTTTGGCTCCCCTTCATCAGATCTTGAGAAATAATACCAAGTACCATAAATACCAGAAATGGTTGAATGAACAACATTACGTATAACTTCACTGATGAAATAACCAGCGAAGAAAATGAATACTAAAACCCCAATTAGCTTTGAATGAGAACAACTACCACCATTAATTGAGCAACCTAAATTACTTGATTTATCATCATACTTGACATAAGCAGAAGTGATAGTAATTGCAAACAAAACACTAAATAAACAGTTAATAAGGGTACCAACTAAAGAAGTAACTAAAATTTGAGGATGAGTTTTCATGACACTAACAATAATTTTCAAGATTGTCGCTGACATTGGAATTCTATGACGACAACTCCAAAAGGTGATAAGACAAATAATTGTGAAAACTAAGAAAAAAATTGCAGGGGCCCAATATTTTAAGGCAAAATAAACAATAGCAGTACCAATACCAACAATAACATTACAAATAAGCCCGATTTGAATGAACTTCTTTGGGAATAATCTTGCAAGTACAAGAACCAAGTTCGCTAAAATAACAGCTATAGCAATAACGAATAAAAACATAATGACGGTGTTAGTGTTCAAGGACCCTGAATTATTGTCATAATTATAAATACCAGTTCCTTGATGATTATAAGTTTGTCTATAAGCATTGATGGTGATTACTGAAATAGCAATAAAGCCACCAAGAACTATGAAGAAAAAAACCCCAAAAGGCCAATCATTGAATTTTGGTTTCTCTAATTTAAAGGTATCATTGAAATCAGGACCTTGAACATCAGGCTTGCCCGATCCGAATTTTTCATAATCATTTTTCTCAACATCAATATTCTGCTGCTGCTTCTGCTGCTGCTGCTGCTGTTGATTTTTTTCTTGATATGGTTTTTGCTGTTGATAATTATACCAATTTGAATTATTATTATTGTTATTATTATTACTATTTGATTGATTACTATTAGAATCGTACTTTGAAGCTGTTTCTGAATAAAAATTTTGAGTATTCGAAGACATTTTCTAATTTTGAACGGCAAGTGAATTCTACTATGAAATCGAATATGACTTAAAAAGTTGATATAAATGTAATATCTATATATCCAAATTATTATTTTTTAAATTTTTATTTCTATTTTTTTTAAAGATTTTCTATATGCAATTATTTACACAAAAAAGAAATTAGTTGAATACTGAGAATCAAAACAAAAACTAAGAAAACTGTAATCGAAAAAAAAAAATAGCTAAGAATCACAATCAAAGAAAAGATGAAGAAATAAAAAATGAAAAGTGCTGAATATCAAATATTTATTTCAATTTCTTTTTGTTTCCTCCTATTTTGTCTTGTTGTCGTTCAATTTTTTATGGCCATTCAAAATTGTGCTATGGTCATTTTTGCTATTGTTTACAACAACCATATTATTTTTATTATTTGTCGATGATCGTGAAGAAGAAAAAATTTTCTGTTCTTTTCTTTCTTTTAAAGTTTATACGTAATTGAAACACACATAAAAAAGAACATTATAAGTGATATTAATTGATACTAAAGTTTCCTTTTTTTTTTTTTCCTTTTCTTTCTTTAATAGTTATTATTCCAATCGAAATAATTAATTATATGAACTAGATTTTCTTTTCCTCTAATTAAAACTAATTTTATATATATATATTATTTTATCTTATAAATAAATATCTGACAGTACATTATATAACAATCATAATAAAGACAAGCATCGTTTGCTTTTTTTTTTGAGTTCAAATCAATTGATTGCTATATATCGAACCAGTAATTTTTATCTCCCTATAATTTTCCTTCATTAATTATCAATCGTATGTGGTAGAACCAATTAAATATTACTGGGTTTAAATATAAAATAGTAATTAAATAAACAAAAAATCGTTCTATTTATTATGTAAAGATTGATGATAAATAATACTGCATTATAAAAGTAAGAGAAACAGTTAAGATAGACAAGTTTACTACTGACTTAATACTTGAACTTCCCTTCTTTTCCTAAAACGGAAATCACAGATTTACTTCATTTTAATCTGGAAAAAAAATATTTGTCAATTCTGCATAGAAGTATACTAAATAGATAATAATATCAAAAAGAAAAATAAATAAAAAAAAAATTTTTTTAGAAAAAATTAAAAATAAATAAACGAAAAAACAACAAAAAATGAATATCTTATATATCTTATATAATAGACCAAATCAATAAGTTGCTTTATTTCTCATTGATACAACTGATAAGATCATCAATACATTGGCCTGTTTCGTATGGGTTGGCAATCCAAATAGTACAAGCTACTAATCTTGCTTTAAAATCATTAGCTCCTAATGATAAAAATTGGTCACCAATATGTAAAGTTTCCGCAAATGTTATATTACCCAAGTAATTTTGTAAAGATTTGACACCTACACTTTTATCACCGATGTCAACCCAAACATCTGACCCTCCATTAAAAGCACAAAACTTAATCTTAGATTTAATAACTGTTGGATCATTTTCTAATTTCTTTTGAATTGATAAAACAATTTCTTCTAATTGTTCTCTAATCAATTTTCTTCCTGGTTTTGCAATTATACCTACTGCTTTATCTTTTTTAATTATTATTGATGGTAATTTCATTTTATCACTTAAGTCTTTTAACGAGCTTTCTGCCAATTCTAGACATCTTTGAATGTCTTGCTCTTCCCATAATTTCATTTCATCGAGTAACCATAATTCTGGTTCTACATATTTCAATCTTTTACTTTGCACATCATATCTGAACAAAAAATTAGTTTCTCCTCCCATAATTAATAATCTTTCCTTTTGTTTATCTGTTAATACATCATCTTCTGCATTGCCTATAACATCAATTAAACCCTTAAGTCTTTCATAATATTTTTTACCTGATTTGTCAGAGTACCCAGCAGCAGTGACAATACCTACATAAATATCATTTCGCAATAATCCAACCAATCTTGGAATTAAAGGTGAATCCGGTGAAATTGATTGACCATCTTCATATAATGTAACATCTCCATCAAATGTAACCAATTTTGGATGATGTTTACCTTTTGTCACGGCTAAAATTTGGGCAGTATTTAAAATAGATCTGATATCATTGAAGCTTGGGCTAACAAATCTTCTTTTAGAAATTGATCTTTTTTCATCTTCAATGTAAAATGCTTCTTCTAATGGTAATGATGTGAAAATTGGTCCAATATCAGGAACTAATTGCTTTAACCTTGATAAATATGGTTTCCCTGATCTCTTAACTTCAATATAATCATCAATTAATTTCTCAATATCTGCAAATAATTCACCATACTTTTTTCTGACTATATCATTAGATGTTTCACCTGTAATTGATGATCCATGAACCGCATGCAAAACAAATGGCACCTAGAGAAAATAATGTTAGCTGGAGTACTATATCATCATCAATAAAGAGATTTTCTTCCACTTTTTAGTCTAGTTAAATAATATAATACTTACTGATAATAAACTCTTAATAAATTCAATAAAACTATCTCTTCTATGAGACTTTAAAGCGTCTTTGAAAAAAAAATAATGTTAGAATAAAATTCTCTTTTATTGTTTGAGATGATGATATACTCACATTCAACACGATATCTGTAAACTTTTTAGTATTTCAATATTCTAAGATATAATAATATAATATAATTTTAAATCATAATAGTGATAATAAACTTACTTAGATGACATTTTTCTTTTATTTGCTACTACTGTAATATAATATTGTTATTGATTGATTATTTTTAAAAGTACAATTGTTCAGCTCTTTTTTTTTTAGTCTTCAAAAAAAAAAAAAAAAAAAAAAAAACTCTCGCTTCCTTTTTCTACTAACTATAGATTTTTGAAACTAGGAAATTGGGTTTCTACAATATTTTTATAACCTGGCAGTAACAAATATGACATTTATAATAATATCCAATAAAATCATTAAATATTACACTATACATAATTTTTAATATTATAGCTTTAGTGAAAATAGTATATAATATAATATCAAGATGAAATAAAACTCGCTTACGTATTTTAGAAAAAATTTTTTTATAGATATGAAGTTTTTATGAAAACAGAAAAAGTATTATTATATATTAAAAATTATAGAATTTAATATAAATAGACTTAAACGACTAAACCTTGTTGTCTTCTTCTCTTGTCTCTTTCTTCAGAGATAGATAATTTAAGACCTTTACCCTTTGGTAATGAAATCCATGGCTTGTTACCTTCACCAATGACAAAAACATTACTTAATCTGGTAACGAAAGTGTTGTCTAAAGCATCTTTAATGTGAACTAAATCGAAACCACCTTCATGACGTTCACGGTGAACAATGACACCAACTCTACCCAAGTTACGACCACCAGTAACGTAAACTAATTTACCAGTATCGAATTTTAAGAAATCATCAATTTTACCAGTGGCTAAGTCAATTTTAACGGTATCGTTAACTTTGATAGCTGGATCTGGGTATCTAAGGGTTCTACCATCGTGTGTAACAACATATGGAACTCCTTTTTTACCTAATTGAACTTTCTTAACTTTACCCAATTTGTAAGAAGCTTCGTCATCAGAGATTCTGTGGACAGCAAATCTACCTTTGACATCATAGACTAAACGGAAGTTTTCACCAGTAGCATCAATAGAGATAACATCCATGAAACCAGTTGGAAAAGTAGTATCAGTTCTAACTTTACCGTCAACTTTAACATGTCTTTGCATTAAAATAGCTTTAACTTCACGACCGTTTAAAGCATATTTCAATCTGTTTCTTAAGAAAACAACTAATGGTAATGATTCTCTTAATTTGTGTGGACCGGTAGATGGACGTGGTGCGTAGGTACCGGATAATTTGTCCAACATCCAGTGGGATGGGGCTGCTAATCTTTTAAGATGTTTCTTTCTATAATAATAAAATGTTAGTATTTAATTTTCCTCAAAAAAAAGAATCTTTTATTTGTGTACATGATAACAGTATATGAAGAATCTTAACAAGGATGAGATGAAGATGAATCATATTTTCTTTGATTATGAAATAAATTCTCCTTGCCATTTTTGTTTAATTGAAGGCCTAAATTAAAGTGGTTCGCCCATTATTCATGTATTTACTCCAAAAGATGAATAACCATATCATTTGATTATTACTTCTTCTATTATTAATATATGAACTAATCACCAATATCTTTTAAAAAAATATTTGGTAAAAATTTCTTTCCTGTTATCAATTTATTGCCCAGCCTTTACAACACAAGATATTTTAATAATATTATGAATTAATCCCAATACTTGTTTTAATAAATTGAAATACGAATAATTATAGTAATTATTTTTTTTTGCAGTTGAAGATTTTAATATTTATCTCATAATGATTATTTGGACCACTTATTCTCAATGACAAAATCGTGTACTCCTTGCTAGTTCATTCTGTTATCTCTTTTATTCATCAACACTTACGGTCCTCTAGCCATTTTTAATTAATTTATCAATATTATTTACTGAAGTTGATGATTATAATATTATCAATAGGATATAATAATATTAAAAGATATAAAAAGAAGAAAAAAAAATTCTATAAAAAAAATTATGAAAAAAAAAAAAAAGACGAAGAAAAAAATTTTTTTTTTTTTTTTAACTAAGAAAATAAAATTTTACTAGCAATTTTCTTTAATGCTGGTAAAAATTTATTGATTATTCAAGGGCCGCGTAACCCTCTAAAAATTAAAAGTTCTCTTAACAAAAAAAAAGAAAAAGATTAATTTATTTTTTTTCCCTAATAAAAATTTCTTTTTATTGAGAAAATGTGTGAAAAAGTAATTTTATATGGAAAATAAGAGTAGCAAAAATAATAGAAAAAAATAAAACACGTGAAACAGTCACAAGACTTTTAATGTACCCTAGTAAGAAGAACGTGATATTATATTTTATAAGTTTTAGGGCTAAGTGCTTACATATTTATTACTATTAATTATTTCTTTAATAAGTCTGAAAACAAGTTAGATTAATAGAATACGTTTATAAATAACTATAAACTATACTTATATAAATGAAAAAACTTATATTTATAACCTTCATTTTCTTTTATTTTTGAAAGATAAATTTTTACCTTGGTTTGGTCTTGATAATTTTCTAGCTGGAGCTGGTCCATTATCAAGATTAGTTTCTGCATAGGGATCCCATGATTTTCTTTTACGGCCTTCTTTAGAATCTTTATTATCTTTTTTAACCTTTTGGTGCTGCTGATTAACCAAAATCTTCTTTGCATTCTTATAATCAAATACTTCATCTGTAACCTTAGAAGCATTATTAATTTTAGTAGTTTTATTCTTTTTGTCTCTGCCAATAGCATTCTTTTTTATTATAACAATTTCTTTCTTATCCTCTTTCTTATCCTCTTTCTTATTATCCTCATCTTTAACCTTTGTCTTTTTGTTAGTGACTCCTTGTTCAACTGTTGGAATTTCAATAGTTATAACTTTGCTTGTATCACCACCTAAATCTGAAATAAGGTGTCTTTTACGGATTAATAATTCTTCAACTTTATGATTAACAATTTCATCATCTTTGAATTTTGATGGGAATGAAAATGACCAATTAGTATCTTTTTGAACGCGGAAAGAAGGTCCAAAAAATTTGGAGTTCGAAGCTATAGCTTGATTTGATTTGGCTTCTCGTTCACTAATATTCTTTTTAAGCTTATTAAATTCACTGATAGATTGATGTACTTGTCTTTCGGTGATTTCATCAGAATATTCATCGTCAATACCAATGGAACCATTTGAATATTGTTCATCAGTGATAGAGTTAAGCAATTCGAGATCTTGTTTTTCTGATCGTTTAATTGAGTCTTGAATAATGTTAGCTATCTCCTTTGCATTAACTCTGACATGCTCAGTTATATAATTGCTTGATGCAAAGACACCACTAGAATCTTCAGGAACAGCTAATACTAATGCTACTAATAATTGATTTGGCATCACATATCTAACAGATTCATCATCTCTTCTACCAATTTTATCTCTCCAATCCATTAAATCCATAACAAGTGATTTCTTAGTTAATGGAAGATTATATTGATTAAGTATTCTTTTCCAAGGTTCAATATAGCTGCTGATATTATTATAATAATCAGAATTAGAATCTTTGGCTTTAAAGCTATTATATTCAAATCTTTTCTTTGCAACGTTTCTTGATTCGTGCAATGCCAATTTCATTAAATCTTTTTCAACTAATAAATTTCTTAATTGATGATAAATGTTCAACAAAAAATGAGTATCAGCTCTCGCATATAATTGCATTGATTTTGTCAAAGGTCTAATTCTCCAATCTGCTAATTGATATTTTTTGTTGGTTTTGAAGTTTGCATAATGTTCTAATAAATATGCTAATCCATGTTTTGGTAAACCTAATAATTTAGAGGCATGATATGTATCAAATAAACTCACTATATATAAACCTAAATCTCTTTGTAACCAAATTATATCCATAAATGCACCATGGAATACTTTCACTATTTGAGGATTAGTGAAAACCTCATTTAATACTTGTAAATCATCTCTTAATGCTAAAGTATCAACTAACCAATCTGTCTCATAATTACTAATTTGCATCAAACACACAATACCATAATATGATCTGTAATCATGATGCTCAAGATCAACAGCCAACTCAGGACTTTTCTTTAATTCTTCAACCATTATGTTAAGCTTGTCTATAGTATCTACCCAAATTGGATCATCTTTACAAGGCCATGACTGATACGGTATTGGTTCAGAAATTTTTAAAGCTGATTGAGGGTATTCTTGATTTTCAATTTCAAATTGATATGGCTGCATATAGTGAGGAACATTTTCAGACTCTTCACCATCATTGTTATCATTTACGAGTTTCATACTATCTTCAAAAGAAACTAAAGCATTTGGTTTACTAGTAATTTTTGGACAAAATACCTTAGCATCGGAATTATCTATTGGTACTTTAAAGTTTATCTGTGGTTTTACCATTCTTTTCTTCTTTGATGCTTTGCTTGAATATTCGTCTGTTTTACTTTCCTCCATATACGTCAACTTCTTATTTACAATTTTTGAATCATCATTCCCATTTTTATTATTATTCAAATTCTTTGATGCGACATCTAACGCAATATCAGCCTTTTCGTATAAATTATCGTAAAGATTTGTTAATGATTTCCAGTTATCTTCAATACCTTCTTTGCCCATTTCAATTTTATCTGCACTATCATCAATAGACTCAATAAGGCTGTTCAATACATTTAATGTTCTCGAACATGTCTCATCAATTCTTTCAGCAAATTTACTATCGATGGTTCTGAAAAATGGGACATCTTGTTGAGTCAATTCATCAGATTGACTTACAAGCTTGCCTACTGCTTCACGAAATCTTTCTATCTCATTGGCCATAATCTTTATTACCTGTATCTCACTACAAACTTGAAGTATTTCTTGAATATAGATGTATAAGCATTACACGGGAAATACATAGTGAATTATTACAAAAAAAAAAAATGAAATACTAAAAAAAAAAAAATTTTTTTTATTTTTTTTTCTTATTTTTTTTGCTTTCTTCTTCTATATGCACCCCTAAAAATGAATCACATCGCACCCTCAAAAAAGATAGTTATTGTAATTAATTATCGTTCATTTCAGTTAAATGAGAATATATATGTGATTTTTATTTATTTACTGCTATTTAATAATAATATTATTATACATAAAAATTAAATGATACCATCAGAAAGTGAAAATTCATCATCTCTTTTACGAGATTTCTTGATTGTTTTACTCAATGTTTGTCCTGTCATGACTTTAATCCAATCAATGTATAAACTGTAAGGACCGAATTGTTTATCAGTTAAACCAATACCAATAGTTTTAACCTTAGAAGTATCCAAACAATTTTCATCTCTGATCATTCCCCAATTTGTTAAAACAAAATCACTTAATGGAACAAACACAGTTTCCCATTCACCTGGATTGTTTAAAAAGAGTCTATGTTGATAGATATCTGTCATTAAAGAACTATCTGCTTGAAGATTAATATAATATTTACGATTGTCACCTTTCACACGAAGTGCTAATTGATTAAAGTGACTCCAATCCCAAAATGATTCTCCGAATAAAAATTTTTGCGGTTGATCTTTTGTTCTAAACATTGCGTATCCCGATTTTAGCATATCTGGCTTGTTAGGTGGTGGATCTAAATTTAAGAATCCATGGAAATGACCAGCTTTTTGGTTAGCATCATAATCAAAATGAACATCAGAAAAACCTCCTAATTCCTTATCACTTCTTGTAATTAATTTGGAAATTTCTTCTGGGTTTTTGAAATCCAATAATTTTTGAACATCTGAAGTCTCAGGAGTCTTGAGAACTAGACATGATAATAAGTTAGTAATTAGTTAATAATAAAAAAAAAACTTTTTCTTATTAAAAAAATATTTAATATTAATATCTTACCATTTATTTTACTCTTGAATGCTTTAAACATGATTGATATTCTTTATGATATCTTTAATAATAAAATTTCTCAAATAACTGGGAATGAGAGGAGCCATGTGTGATTAATTAATTTCAATTTTCTCTCATCATTTTCCAATTTATTAGACCCGTCACCATGGAACATATATAAAAAACAGTATTTATTATTCATCATAGATATAAGTTCTAACCATTAAGCAAAAAAGCATAATTTTACAATTAGAAAAATCATAATAATACCATGATGTTGTGATATATATCTATATTTAGTTTACAAGTTAAAATATAGTAATGATATAACATGCTCTTAATTGTAGACGTTTATAGATAAACTTATTTTCGTTTTTTATGACTTTTCAATAATCATAATCATTAGACATAGTAAATTCAAAGTTAGATACAAAGCACAAAGCCAAAAATATAAAATCATCTTTATAATGATGTTATATAGTTAATAAGCTAGTGCGATTATCTCAACTAGAGGTAGCCAAAATAAACTTAATTAAGAACAGTCAAAAGTTTGCACGTGAGTAGATGAAAATGATTATTTCTTTGAAAATAGAATTTATTAATATTTTGGATATTCAAGTAATTACAAATTTAGAAGACTTTAGAGAAACAATCATATACGTATATATATACTATCATGTCAGCATAGAGAGTTAAATGACAACTTTTAAGTATTATACTTGATCTGATTTATATGACCCCACTTAATAATATACACAGAAGAAGCAGACAATAGTTCAAAAAAAAAGTTGATGCAGATAAATAATAACTAATAATTAATTAATTAAATAATTAATAAATTACAACCACTTTCCGTCAGATACTTGGGGTAGTTTAAGATATTATTGATTAGTTCATAATTGACGATATCCTCCGTAGGTATCTATCTCTACAATAAAAACCAGAGAAATCAATCAAAAAATCAAAAATTTAGTAACAATAATTCGCTTCTATTGTATATTTTTTTGCACATGGGATAAAAGACATTTTTGTGATCATCTCACTCATCTCACTCACTCCTTATCTACCAAAAATACAACACAAAAAAAAAAAAAAAAAAAAAAAAAATAACCAAAAACAAAAAAAAGAGGCAAAATAAATAGTCTCATCTCTCCAACAATTTTTTATATAGCTCTACATTTTTTTACTATTAGATATATATATAAAATAATAAAATAAATTTAAACAAGATACAAATATATAAAAGAACTTTATACTATATACATAAAGAAGTTTATTCAAGCTTTTTATTTATTAGTTCATCAAGACAAAATAAATAGGAACCGAAAAAATAGGCTTTTTAACCCCATAAAAAAAAAAAAAAAAAAAAAAAGCTCGAAATAAAGAAGTATATCACTACAAACATCATATAAAATATAATATAAAAATATAAAGAATCAAGCTAGAATCATCAATGTTTTGTCTATTTTTTTCTATTTTAAGGTAAGTTTTTATCTTTGTTTAATTTATGTTAATTAATATTGTAATACTAACATGCTTTATTATAGTTTTGGAGTTTCGATAGCTTTCCCCGTATTTGCCTCTTACAAAGCTTTAGAATCTAATGACATAACTTTGTTGAGACCATGGCTAACTTATTGGGTAGTATTTGCTGTTGTATCATGTACTGAGATGTTTTTTCAGGTATTTTTAACTATTATTCCATTTTACAGCTTCATTAGATTTTATTTTCTTATTTGGTTGGTGCTTCCTCAAACTCAAGGTGCAATGCTTCTTTATAATCGTCATATTACACCATTTTTGAATTTGCATGAAGCTACAATTGAAAAATACATAGATCAACTTCATGATGAAGCTTGGAATTGTTGGTTTCTTTTGAAAATGTTTGTAATTAATTATTCTAGATGGTTACTTTTGGGTGAACCTTATGTTAGTCCAATTACACAACTTGATAAGAATTCTTACTTACATAAAGTCCTCAGAACTCAACCAGAAAGTAATGCTGCAAGTAGTGCTACTGGAGTAGCTGCGGGAGCAGCTTCCGTTGCCGCCGATGCCGCTTATGCTGCCGCCGGAGCAGTTGCTGCTAAAGCAATTAGCTTACAACGCTCTCATACTGCTTGTGTCGATCCTAGCATTGATCGGAACTCTAAAGCTTTGACAAAGGAGGATGGTGATGCTTTATTAAGTAAGTCATATATCAATTCTTTATTAGATCAATTTAAAACAGAAAGTGGAGCCAGTGCAAATAATCAAGAAAATGTTACATTATTATCAAGTTTATTTTCTACATTACCAGCAAGCGTTTTTTTTTTACCACCAAATACAAAATCAACTACCAGTGTTACTGAACATGCCAAAGCTTCAAACCCAGCACCATCAGGGCATATTTCTAATCATTCAAATAAAACTAGAGTTGCTAACAGTTTTGATTTGAACAAAGAGATTAACAGGACAGCAACAACTCAAGGTACCGAAGAATTATTTGATTTTGTTGATAGGGAAGAAGTTAATGCTGCTGATATGAAAGTATCATCAACTGCCAAAACAGGCTGGTTTCATCATTGGTCTTATGGTGCCTCCAATACTGACACTAAAAGTAAAACGGATTAATTCTTTTTTTTATTGTGTGATTTATGACAAATAACGACAAATATATTATTTTTGAATATTTATTTTTACATTCGGCAGAAGATGTAAACATTATCACCATCATCAAGAATTATCATATTGAACATTATATATAAAACATATATCTCTACTTCTTTCATATATTTTTCGATACTTATACTTATTGTTAAAAAATGGTCTTGAGGACATGGCGCAAATTGTGAATAACGTATGCTTGACTCGTCTTCGACTATTAGCAAGTATAAATATATATAGTATGAAAAAGGAAATATTATAATTATATGAATAAAAAAAAATTATTATTTATTATTTATTATTTATTATTTCTTAATATCGTAATTATTAGTATTATTACTTTACGGCTTGAAAAAAAAGTAACAAATTAAGTTGAATTATCGTATATTTATGTACATGATATATAAAGAAAAGATGATTAAATAACAATATCCTTTTCATGTTTCAAATAGTTAGCAATAAGTGACTTCTCTTCTGCTATATCTTCGCTTCTTGAAGCTTTAGTCTTTTGATTTAATAATTTTTTACCTAAAAATCTAGGCACGAAATTTTCAGCTTCATGCTTTACAACATGATCATCATATTTGTATATTCCTTCAAACACTTTTAATGGCTTTAATTTATCTGAACCCACTCTATTTACCATTTCATTGGCATGTTGATTATAAGCATTCTTATATTCTGCTGCATCTAAACTCTCTATATTAGTTTCTGGTCTTGGCCAAATGAAAGGTTGTTCCATATCAATAGTCATCTTCTTTATTTGGTTTCGTCTGTGTCTTGGTGCAATACCTGGTCTAACAAATTTTCCTGGTAATAATTGTGTAGTGACATTCAAAGCCCTAAGCCCATAGACATGATATAAATAATCTCTTAAGTCTAATTTATTGAATGATTTAGGAACAATAAATTTTGCTTGATATGGAGTATGTTTAGCATTAGGACGTAACAAAATCACTCTTGCCTTTGGGAAATATACTTCTGTACCACCAACAGTGAAATGTGGTTCCCCATTTTGTATTCTTCTTTCAGTTTTTGCTAAAATTTTATCAGAAACTGTATTGTATTCTTTGAATAAAGTGTTTTCCGATTCGCTTAAAACTTTCGCTTCATTTGCAAGAGTTGGCACTTCTTCAGAAACAGTAGCCAATGTACGTTTAAATACATTTAAAGTTTGTGCTGATAATCTAGGCATATTTTCTGCTATTTTTATTATTTATATTCAATGAATATGATAGATAGAACTTGATATATCTGTATGTAAAATTATTTTATTAATACTTAAGTAAAATTTTTCGTTTCTTTGAAAAAAAAAAAAATAAAAAAAGGAAAGAAAAAATCTAAAAATTGTAAATGTATGGATGTGATGTCCAGATGTATCATGGAAATTCTTCTCAGCTTCTCAGATTTTCTATTTTTCTATGAAAAAATGACGAAAATTCATGAAAAATATCAAAAAAATTTAAAAAAACCACCGAATAATAAATAGCGTGTCTAACTAGAGAATAGAAGTATTAATCATATAATCATCAAACGAGCAAACAGTAATTGTGGTCTGTTGTTTGAGATAATTATAGGTATTCTTCTAGGTTTAATTTAACTCATAAATAATATATCAACTATGACTGAAGGTAAGTCTATATCTTTTTTCTTTTCCTTTTTTGTTTTCATATTATTTTTTGCCTTTCTAATCTAATAACGTGAAATTTATTGATCTCTTGATACTAACATTTTAAATTATTAAACAGTATATGAAGAAGATGCTGATTATGGATATAATAATTATGATGATCCTTACGGATATGATTCAGAAAGTCAACAAATTCAACCGGAGGATTGTTGGACTGTGATTTCTTCTTTTTTCCAAGAAAAAGCACTTGTGTCTCAACAAATTGATTCATTTGATGAATTCGTTGAAACCACAATTCAAGATTTAGTTTGGGAAAACCCTGCTTTAGTTCTTGATCAGCCAGCTCAACATATGTCTGAACTGGATAATAAGAATAAAAGATATAATATTAAATTTGGTAAAATTTTCATCACTAGACCTAATATAACTGAACCTGATGGTGATATTCGTCAATTATTTCCTCAAGAAGCAAGATTAAGAAATTTGACATATTCATCTTATTTGCAAATTGAAATTTTCAAAACTGTTTTTGTATCTATTGATGATCTTGATAATCCCGTTCCTTCTTCTGAAGTTGTATGGACTAAAGTCGAAGAAGAAAGTGACAGAATTTCTGAAGATGAAAATCTGCTTGACCATTTAGTTCCAATTGGTAAAGTACCAATCATGCTTAGATCTAAATATTGTGTTTTGAAAGATTTCAACGAATCTGAATGTTATGAATTAAAAGAATGTCCGTATGACATGGGTGGTTATTTTATTATCAATGGTTCGGAAAAAGTTTTAATCGCTCAAGAAAGAGCGGCTGCAAATATTGTCCAAGTTTTCAAAAAATCTATGCCTTCTCCAATTAATTATATGTCAGAAGTTAGATCTGCTATTGATAATGGTTCACGTTTAGTCAGTAACTTGGAAATTAAATTAATGAGATCTGGGGTTATAAAGGCTACTTTACCTTATATCAAACAAGATGTCCCATTGATTGTGGTATTTAGAGCATTAGGTGTCGTCCCTGATGGTGATATTATTGAGCATATTTGTTATGATGAAAATGATTGGCAGATGTTAGAATTGTTAAAACCTTCTATTGAAGAAGCTTTTGTTATCCAGGATCGTGAGATTGCTTTAGATTACATAGGTAAAAGAGGTAATGTTTCTGGTATTAGAAGAGAAAAACGTATTCAATATGCTAAAGATATTTTACAACGTGAGTTTTTACCACATATTACTCGTGAAGAAGGTTTTGAATCACGCAAAGCTTTCTTCCTTGGTTATATGGTAAATAAATTATTATTATGTGCCTTAGAAAGAAAAGTTCCTGATGATAGAGATCATTTTGGTAAGAAAAGATTGGACTTGGCTGGTCCATTATTAGCAAAATTATTTAGACTTTTATTCAAGAAATTGTCCAAGGATATTTTCAGATACCTTCAAAGATGCGTTGAGAACAACAGAGATTTCAATTTATCATTGGCTATTAGACTTTCTACTATTACCGATGGTTTAAGATATTCTTTAGCTACAGGTAACTGGGGTGAACAAAAGAAAGCTATGTCGGCTAAAGCTGGTGTTTCTCAAGTTTTAAACAGATATACTTATTCTTCTACTTTATCACATTTGAGAAGAACTAATACTCCTATTGGTAGAGATGGTAAGATTGCTAAACCCAGACAATTACATAATTCTCATTGGGGTCTTGTGTGTCCTGCTGAAACTCCAGAAGGTCAAGCGTGTGGTTTAGTTAAGAATTTATCTTTAATGTCTTGTATTTCTGTTGGTACTCCTTCAGATGCTATTATAGAATATTTGGAAGAATGGGGTATGGATCCATTAGAAGATTACGTTCCACATAAAGATACTGACTCCACCAGAATTTTCGTTAATGGTGTTTGGGTAGGTGTCTCCAAAGAGGCTTCTAGAATTGATGCTGCGTTAAGAAGATTGAGAAGAAGAGGTGATATTAGTCCTGAAGTGTCTATTGTCAGAAATATCAGAGAAAAAGAATTCAAAATTTTCACTGATGCTGGTAGAGTTTACAGGCCATTGTTTGTTGTTGAAGATGGTCACTTAGTATTAAACAAAGAACATATTCGTCAATTAGTAGAAACACAAGCTAGATTTGATGGTGATTTAGATGAAGAGGAAGGTGATGTAAACTTTACTTGGTCGTCATTAGTGTCTGCAGGTGCTATTGAATATATTGATGCTGAAGAAGAAGAAACAACAATGATTGCAATGACCCCTGATGATTTAGATACTTCTAAGGGTGAAAGTGATAATTCAGATGAACTACTTGATCGCGCAAATAGAATTAAAATAAAATTCAACTCAAAGAAACAAACATGGACACATTGTGAAATTCATCCTTCAATGATTTTAGGTGTAGCTGCTTCTATTATTCCGTTCCCTGATCATAACCAATCTCCAAGAAATACTTATCAATCTGCGATGGGTAAGCAAGCTATGGGGGTTTTCTTGACGAATTATAGTATGAGAATGGATACTATGGCTAATATTTTGTATTATCCTCAGAAACCTTTGGCAACTACTAGATCTATGGAATACCTTAAATTCAGAGAATTACCTGCTGGTCAAAATGCTATTGTTGCTATTTTATGTTATTCAGGTTATAACCAAGAAGATTCTGTTATTATGAACCAATCATCTATTGACAGAGGTTTATTCCGTTCTTTATTCTTTAGATCTTATATGGATCAAGAAAGAAGAGAAGGTATGGATTTTGTTGAAGAGTTTGAAAAACCTTTAAGAGCAAACACTTTAAGATTGAAACAAGGTACATATGAAAAACTTGACGAAGATGGGTTAATTTCTCCTGGTGTCAGAGTCTCTGGTGGGGATATTATCATAGGTAAGACAGCTCCAATTCCACCAAATAATGAAGAATTAGGTCAAAGAACCAAGTTCCACACTAAGAGAGATGCTTCTACTGCGTTAAGAACAACAGAGAATGGTATTGTCGACCAAGTTTTATTAACCACTAACCAAGAAGGTTTGAAATTCTCCAAGGTTAGAATGAGAACTACTAAAGTTCCTCAAGTTGGTGATAAATTCGCTTCTCGTCACGGTCAAAAAGGTACTATTGGTATTACTTATAGACACGAAGATATGCCATTCACTGCTGAAGGTATTGTTCCAGATTTGATTATTAATCCTCATGCTATTCCATCCCGTATGACAGTTGCGCATTTAATTGAATGTTTGTTATCTAAAGTTTCTTCTTTAAGTGGATTGGAAGGTGATGCATCTCCCTTTACTGATGTTACTGTTGAAGCTATTTCTGCTCTTTTGAAACAACATGGTTATCAATCAAGAGGGTTCGAATTATTATACCATGGTCACACTGGTAAGAAATTAATGGCTCAATGTTTCTTCGGTCCAACTTATTATCAAAGATTAAGACACATGGTAGATGATAAGATTCACGCAAGAGCTCGTGGGCCTCTCCAAGTTTTGACTAGACAACCTGTTGAAGGTAGATCGAGAGATGGTGGTTTAAGATTCGGGGAAATGGAGCGTGATTGTATGATTGCTCATGGTACTTCTGCTTTCTTACGTGAAAGATTAATGGAAGCCTCTGATGCATTTAGGGTGCATATCTGTGGTATTTGTGGTTTAATGAGTGTTATTGCTAATTTGAAGAATAATCAATTTGTCTGTAGAGCTTGTAAGAACAAGACTAACATTTACCAAATACAGATCCCTTATGCTGCTAAGCTATTATTCCAAGAACTTATGGCTATGAATATCACTCCGAGAATGTACACTGATCACTCGACTTTGAGCGTGCGTTGATCTTGTATTTTTTTAGAAACTATTGAACAAAATCTTTGAAATTTTACTCTACTTTTATTCGTTACTTAAATTTTATCTTTTTTTTTATTTCTTTTTTCTTATATATCATGGCTTCACATATATAACATGCATACAATAAATGTATTATTATATTAATATTAAAAGTGTTTAGGTGTACTAATAATAAAAGCGTATTATTATAATACACAGTTGAAATCTACAAATATGAATAAATAAATATTAAATTATAAATGACCATATATTTACATGATAGATACATATTTTCTCTCCAAAAAAAGAAACTAGTATATTATTTCTTAGTTCTTTTCCTGACTATCCACAAACTTAATCAACTTTCTCCACTTCAGAAATTTTCTTTTGCACTTGTTCTTGTTGATCCCAATGTGCCACGAAATTTTGTTTATAAGGATGCTCCGTACCATCAAAGACTTTTAATCTATCTAATCTAATCTTTCTTAATCTATTTTTTGGTAACATACCACTTACTGCCTTTCTTAAAAGTTCACCATACCCTTTATTTTCAGCCATTCTTTCCATTGAAACTAATTTCAAATGGCCTGGTTTAGTACTATGAGACCAGTAGGTTTTATGTTGCATTTTCTTTCCTGTTGTCTTTAAAAATGCACAATTTGTTACAACAACATAATCACCACAGTCCATTGATGGATGATATACTGGCTTATGTTTTCCCATAAGAGTTACTGCGATTGATGATGCTAATCTACCTAATGTTCTTTCTTCTTTAGAAACATCAACATGATGCCAAAGTTTAGCAAATGCTATACCAGTCTGAAAGGTTAATGGTTAATATTTTAAATTTAGTGAAAAGAAAAAAAATAACAATAAAATAACATACTCTTCCTATTTTTTGAGACATATTGCTACTAGATAAGGATATACAGATAAATACACTGTTGATTATAGATGAAATATATGCTATATATTATCTATGTATATATCTATCATCTTGAATAAAAAAATTTTTTTTCTTTTTCATTTTAATTCTATTTTTCCACATTTTGAAAAGTATGAACAACATCCAAACACCATTTTCAATTTCTAAGACAAAAACGAGAAAAAATGAAATTTCAAAGATTAAATTAAAAATTAAAAATAAAAGAAACTATCAATTAAATTGACGAAATATAGAACGACTCTTGAGAAGAAACTGTGAAGTTGATTCCATTTACTTTTTTTTTAATTATCCAATCACTGCATCATCAAATAGATTTAATTATAAATCTAATTCATAACATAATATACTTTTAGGGGATCTATTTGTTTACTTATTCCTCAATTCGATTTCAACGAAATAGACTTAGACTAGTTGATCGAAACCACCATATTGTCAATATTATATATCTATCTACAAAGCCAATATATTACTCAATAGAATTCATTATTCACTTGATAATATCAAGGGAAATAATTTCTTTTTTTAATTTAATAATTCATTGCAGAATAAATCAATAATAATATAAAACATGTTTTTCATAAAGGATTTATCTTTAAATTTGAGTTTACATCCATCTTATTTTGGTCCTCAAATGAACCAATATCTTAGAGACAAATTATTAACAGATGTGGAAGGGACATGTACTGGTCAATTTGGTTATATTGTATGTGTTCTTGACTCAATGAAGATAGATGTAGGACAGGGAAAGGTTATACCACAATCTGGATTTGCTGAATTTGAAGTAAAATATAGGGCTGTAGTATGGAAACCATTCAAGGGAGAAGTCATGGATGCAGTTGTTAGTCGTGTTACTAATATGGGTGTTGTTGCAGATGCAGGCCCATTATCAGTTTTAATCTCAAAACATTTGGTACCTAACGATATGCACTTTAATCCAAATTCTAATCCACCATCTTATGAATCTGAAGATCAAATTATCGAAAAAGGTAGTAGAATAAGATTGAGACTTGTGGCTACTAGAACTGATGTTAATGAAATTTATGCCATTGGAAGTATTAAAGAGGATTATTTGGGTGCTTTATAATTTTTTCGTCATATTTTTTATTTCATTATATTAATCTTTTACTACCTTTAATGTATACCACTTTCTCTCTCTATTATTTTTTCTCTGTTCTCTTTTTGTTTAAAATCATAATATCTTTATCATAATTGTTTTTTTCTTCCAAAAAATCTTTTATGTATTTCTTTACTATTTCAGTTCTACTTTTAGATTAGTTAAAAGAAATAATATCACATTTTATAAATTAAAATGTAAAGTATCATATATTACTTAAACTATACGTAGTGTACATATATACTATCTTAAATTTCATAATTATATTGTCCCCATACCTTATAGATATCCTTTGACAATTTAAGTCCTATTGATTTATTCCTTATTCGATTCGCTGTGTTATTTTTAAGCATAAGCTCTTTTGAATTTGTTTCCGTTAACAGAGAATAAGCTTTGATCAAACTTTTGGGGGTGGGATATATGCTTTGAATAACAACAGCTTTCTCCAAACTTACACCTTTAATAGTCATTAACATCTTTATAAACATTTCTTTAACGGTCATGAACTTAGTTTTATCCAACATGAATTGGAAAGTAGAAAATGAATATGTACATTCTTTATTAGGAAACTGGCTCTGAAACTTCTTCAATAAATTATTATAATCACTAGCTTTATCTAGATTCTTCGGCTTAATCACAAGCAATGGCTTTTTAGAGTAATAATCAATAATCTTATCTGTCAATTGAGATAAAAAATTAGCTGTATGATCAGAATCAGTAGTTCTTTTAAAAAAATATTTTTCACTAATTAACACAGAACCAATAGCAGTTTTTATAGCTTCCGCATATAAAGAAACATCACCACCAGATGCTTCTTCAATGAGGTAGTAAATTCGAGACATACCAGTTTTATTTAAACGAGATTTTTGTTCCACGAATCTCCCATCTTTAATAGACGCTACCAAGTCATCTAATCTTTTTCTTTCTAATATGAAATCTAATACCACTTCCTCTCCAGTCACTTTATGTTTAGCTATCCAGATACTATCACCCAAGGACAAAGTAACAGTTGAACATTTGACTCCCATATTGGTTAGCTTGTTAACAAAAAAATCACGATCAGTGAGTGATCTAACTTCTCTATTATCAATCCATAGTATCACTTCAAATTCATCAGGTTCCCATTCCAGATAATTCTCATTTAAAAAAACCCCTGCTATTTCCAGAAGCATATTATGACCATCTATATTACCACGAGGATTTGATCTAGAAATGACATCAATGCCATCACCATCACCATCACCATCACCACCAGCATCACCATTTAATGTCTTTACAATAGTTTTTGCTAACTCCAAACCATCATCAGTCAAATAATAATATGTAGGGCTCCCTGCTGATTTAACTAAATCATTCTTTATAAGAGTTTTACAAGATGTCCAAGCTGAGTAAAATTGATGTGTTGAAGGATTAGCACTAAAGCTTTTATCACTATAAGGTGTCGCATATCTTATTAAATCATCTTTGACAAGCCCATCTCTTTGCTTATCGTATTTATATAAAGCAATAAGAATAGCATACCCACCAGATCGCTTAGTGGGAATATATTTTCTCTTCAGTATTTTAGCTTTTTTTCTCTGGCGTACTTTATTATTATCATCATTTTCAAATTGATCCTGTCTTTTCCCATTATTACTTGAATCTTTTTTTTCTTTTTTGAAACTTTTCGGTACTTCATATCCTTTTTCATTACAATATTTAACAAGTTTTGCCGTTAGATTGTCCACACTTCTTTGCCCAACATATTGAACACTTAATAAATCCTTTGGAGTTAAAATATCACCTTGAACTTTTTTGAGATGATTCAATGCTTTGGAGTAAGTAAATGCTGTTTTGGAACCTTTTGAGGTAGCTTCAAACGCTATTTCTTGCATCCACGATATGAATAGTTTTTTTAATTCTGCTGGAGTTAATTCCATCTTGAAGCGTATGTATTAGTTATCATCAGTTCATTATCTTGATACTTGATAGCATCGGTTATATGAAATGTATGGACTATGAGGTTTACACAGATTGATAATATTTTTTTTGTTTTTATTTTTTTTTGTTTTTCTTTCGAAGTTGCACAAACGCAATGTTTTTTTTTTTCAACATGCACTAATAAATTATAAAAAAGAAAACTAAATTCAATTAGTATGTAAATAAAAAGATATAATATGTATAAATTACCAATAAAGTTATTAATATCTTGGAATAATTTTACCTGAAATATCACGCTCAATTCCCAATTCTAATAATTTAGCAAAAACTGCTGCAAAATCTTGATTAAATCTTTCTTCATCTTCTGCGTAAATTGTAACCCATTTAGTAAATTCTTTATCTTGAGTCAACGCCATATCCGAATATAACATCATGACATTTTCATTTTTTTCAAGAACATACTGCTCTCTTCCGGTCTCAGGAACAGTATATCCTTTCCATTTTTCATCTTTTAATAATTTAAAGAATTCATTATCAAATTTTATAGGATTATCTGACCATTTCCCTTCCCACCCGGAAATTTTCTTATGGCACCTTCCTAATGTATGACATCCTAAAAGACATACAGCTTCCTGATCATTGAATCCCATCCGGCCAAATATTTCCCTAATATGATTGGCTCCCTTATATCCTAATGGTAATCTTCCATTTGGTGGAACATAATCTATCGTCTCACAATCAACTCTCCCTGGTAACCATCTAATCTTTGGGCCGCCCATATGCTCAATAGCAACGACCCCTGCCAATGTGTAAAGATCTGCATATGAAATCCATTGATGAAGCTGTTTGACTGGCTCTAAAGCAACTTTTGCTACTGTTAAGCCATTGTTACCTTCATCATTTGCCTCTGGATCATACCTAATAGTACCTCCATTAGAACCACCAGAGTTACTTTCCTTGTCATAAGTTGCACAACAATGCCAGGTAAGTCTTACCACAACAGGGCCATATGATCCATCATCTATTGCCTTATTAGTTAGCATATTTGAGATAGTTTCCTTAACTTTTGAATAGTCATTAATATTTGAAATAGTTAGAGGCTGAGCAAGTGGTAAAAAATTAGAAGTACTAGTTGACTTGTCGGAAAATATCTTTGGAATAATCGGGGCGCTTATATTAGAAGATGAACTTTTATTAGAATCATAATGCTTTAACGCTCCATTAGAACTTTTATCACCACTGGATATCTTCAATGCTGGATCTCCAAGTGATCCAGAGGCGAGAGTTACTATACCATTAACTCTCTCTTGTAATGGAATCTGCTCAACCTTATTATCTATATTAGGATCTTTGGCAACTTTCGAATGATGTGATTTTGATTTTGATTTCTTTTTAAAATCTGTTTGTTCTTTCGGAATGTTTTTTTTTCTTGGGGTCTTGTTAGGCTCGTCTAAAATTCCCAAAAATGTCAATAGCCGATCTTGTAATTCACCGGCAACACTCCAAATGTTTAAGATTTGTCTATATCTATGCACTAAAATTATGTTATTGTTTCTAATGGTGGCTACCAACATATGAAATTCATTAATAAGGATTCTTAATCCAGTACTATATTTAAGTAAAAGTCTTCTATAAAAGCGCCTAAATCTTGTATGCTCTTTCGCAATCTCTCTTTCTTTTTCTTTTTTGAGATCTTCAACAGGATCATAAGTGATTAAACCAATCTGCGCAAATACACATGGGAAGATATGAATAATCTCTTTAATTATTGCAACTAATGCATGGTAAAGACGACAAGAGTCTTGATATATCCAAAAGTTAAAAACATGAACAAATGCAAACGGAACAAAGCTTAATTGGATTGCAAAATCTATTAATTGAATCCAATATTTAGTATTTTCAAATATGATTCTCAATAAGGGCATTTTTGATGTACTTGATTTCTTGATTCTTTTTAACTTTAAAGGAAAAAAAAAAAAGGCAGCTGAATAACATATCAATATCAATTTTTTGAAATCAATAAAGCTATTTATTTCATATTTTGAAGTTGTGTTTCATATTTCAGCATTTTCCATTTGTGTCAATTATTATGCATGTATCAATATTTTTTTGTTTTGTTTTGTGGCATTATACCTCATCATAAAAAAGCTAAATACATGAAAATTACTAATATACTACATGGCAAATAACTAATCAACAATAAAGTGCAATACGTATATAAATTACTAAGGATGGCTATTATGTGATGAAATTCTTTCACGTAAAACATCTGCCATTTTAATATCAATACCATTTTCGAATATTATTCTAATATCTTCAAGTGGTATACCATTAACATCAGGGAAATACCTCCATATCCAAATCCAACTAAATATACAAATAAAACCAAACAGAGCAAAAACCACGGACGATGAGAAAATATTAAGTAATGTTAAATAGCTCATTGATATTATAGTGTTAGACAGCCAATTACAACAGGCAATGCATGTACCTCCAATAGCACGAGCTTCTAAAGGCAATAATTCCACTGCTGACCATGGAATAGTTCCTAACCCAGAAGCATATGCTGCAACATAAACAACAATTGATATTAAAATAAAAATATTTGCAGCTGAGTTTTCACCAGTTTCAACATTACCTGATATACTGTAAATAAGACTGGCAGCAAATAAAGCAACACCCATAATCCATACAGTTCTTAATAATATTTTACGTCTTCCAATTCTATCAATGAAATAAACTGGAATAAATGTAAATAGAAAGTTACTGCTAGCAATTGATATTGAGGCAAAAATAGGATCAGTAAACCCCAATTCTTCGAATATAGTAGCTGAATAATACATGAATGCGTTAAATCCAACACATTGTTGAATCAACATTAAAACACATCCTACAAGTAAAGCATATTTAGTACTCTCTTTACCACTAATAACTTCCCAAAATGGTTTGTTATATAAATGACTTGATTCATTGATATCATTTTGAATTATACGAATTTTATTCTCCACTTGTAATGATGTTGCACGTGGATAAAGCTTGCTTAAAGCAATTCTCGCCTTACAAACATCATCCTTTATAATACTATGTCTAGGTGATTCCGGAACAAAATTAACACATAATAAAAAAAGAGTTGGTGCAATACAGCTCATTAAAAAGGCATATCTCCAGTTATTGTGAACATTCTTTAAGATGTTTGCAATAAAATATGCAATCAATTGTCCACCAGTTGTTGCAATAGAATTTAACGATAGAAGCCTTCCACGGTATTTTGAAGGTGCAACTTCCGATATGAAAACAGGTACCACCATACTTACACCTCCAACGGCTAAACCCGCTAAGGATCTGCCAATAACGAGTACAAAAACAGAATATGAAAAGCCCATAACTAAACCAGAAATGATAAAGACAACACAGCAAATTGTTAATACAGTTTTACGTCCATATTTATCAGAAAAATGGCCTGCTACAATACATCCTATTAATGCCATAAATGATGTTACTGAGGTTATAAGCTCTTTTTCAAAAGATGATAAGGGATGTCCTAAGTCTTCTTTGATAAATAAAAGGCAACTTGATATTACTGCTGTATCGAACCCAAAAAGAATACCACCAACAGCTGACGCACATACAACTAAATAAGAATATAATCCAATGGGTGTATCTTCAATTGAATCATCGAATTCCTCTGGCAAAGATTGTACTAATGTGTCAGATGTACTAGGTGTATCCTCACTTATATTTCTACCATGAAAACTCAGCTGGGATAAGGTTGACGATGTCTCAGCTGTTGATTCAGTAACATCAGCTAAACTATCCGAGTTATCTAATGCTACATATTTATTTGTATAGGGAGCCTTTAATTTAGGTAAAAATTTCATATTGTATACATTTATTGTGTTAGTTCTCTAATATGTACAGGTACTTTATAACTAACTAATTATAAAAATATTTATAGAATCATCAAAAAAAAAAACATTTTCTTAGTTTTTTTTTTTTTTTTTCTTTTTTTATTTTTTTTTTCCAGTTTAATAAAAATGTGCCAAAAAAAAGTGGTCGGAAATAACCAGATAGCTGGATATGATATAGTACAAGTATAGAAATATAGAGCGAGTGGATGTATATTCTCAAAATCACAATAATAATAATAAGTAAAAATAAATATATAAAGAACAATAAAGAACCATGAATAATTATAAAGAAAGGTTATAATGCATTCACCTTTGCTATTGTATCTAATTTTTCTTGAAGTTTAAGTTGTTTGTTTCTAGCTTCTTTTAATTGATTTCTCAATCTAGCTATAGCTTCAGCTTGTTGTTTTCGAATATAGTGGTTTTCAGAAGCTCTCTCACGTTCCATGAAAGCATCTGATCCACCTGTGTTTCTGTAAGCACCTACAGCACCATCATTATACATTCTTCTAGAGAATGTACCAATCATTGGCGATAATCTTATTGATAAAGGTGAAATATTAGAACGGAATAAAGTAATAGCAGACATAATAGATAAATTTTATATTAAGTTGTTAAATTAAGCAAGAAATTAATGTTGGGCAAAAATAGTTAACGATACTTGTTTTCTGCAAAAGATCTAATCCAAATTACAAACTATGAAAATATCAGAGAATTACATGGCTCTTATATAGTGCTATGGATTAAAAATTCACTAGATAAATATACATCGAATAGTTCTTTGCTCTATGAATTAACCAAATGTTGAAGACAATACAATAAAAAGTCATGATAACTCAATAAATATTCTGAAATGGGGAAATGGAAAAATGTTTACTTTGATAACTTTTGCAAGCAAACTACCCACAATAAACATAAATTGTGATTTCTTGGCTTCCTAGTTTTTAGCAATTCTCATATTAATGTAAAATTTAAATAAACAATATGTTCTTTGTCATATACCTATAAGTTGTTTTTGACAGGTAATATAGATATATAATATATGTGATGATATCATTATTTATTATGATTTAAGTATTACAGAAAATTTATATCAAAGAAAATCAAAAAAATTTTCCGATGGCCAAAATAAAAAAAAAAAAAAGAAAAAAGGAAAAAAAAATCGATGATTATACAATTTATTTGATGCTCTTAAAAAGTTATGGCTAATTGCTCCTATAATTAAATATTGCTAATTTTATTATACGGTCACTTCATTTTTCATTTTTTATTATAATATTAAAATGTCATTGATTAAGAGACAGAAACTCAATACCATTGGGGCATTAGTTGATAATGTAGGTAAAGCCATGTTCTATATATATATATCAATAATCTTATAGATTAATTATTCATACTAACGTTTATTTATTTAGGAATCAAAAACAACAAGTTTAATAGACAAATCTATAATATTAGAAGGCCATCAGGGTTTTATTTTGGCTTCAAGATTTAGTCTAGATGGTACTATGATTGCATCTGGTGGGGCTGATAAAAATCTTTTATTATGGAATACTCCTTTGGAAAGTATATTCACTCAGAATTATTTTGATAATCAATATGAACAGCAGATACCCGTGAACTTTGCTAAACTAAGTGGACATAAAAGTGCAATTACATCTATTAGATGGCTTAAAGATGATCAAACAGTTATAACAGGGAGTGCAGATCGTTCTCTTGGTATTTGGGATGCATTAGCTGGTAAAAGAGTTAGAAAATTATTCGGTCACGAAGGTGTCGTAAATGAGGTAGAGACATTTTCAAATATGTTATCATCACCATTATCCGAATCATTAATAAGTGTTTCTGATGATAGATATTTATGTGTTTGGGATCAGCGTGAAAAATCGTATGTTCAAGATATTAAAGTAGATTATCCACTATTAACAGTAGTATCAACAAAAGATAATAATGGTAATAACGACTCTAATCCTCACTTATTATTTACTTCAGGTATAGACCAAACTATTCTTGCATATGATTTAAGAAACTCTCAAGAGCCACTATTCAAAATATCGTCATTGCATTCAGATGCAATTACATCTCTTTCTTTATCAGCAGATAATAATACTTTAATATCAAACTCTATGGATGGATCAATACGAGTTTATAATTCATCACTTCATACTACTCAAAGAATTAAATCTATTATTTTTGATGATGCCCCTTCAGGTAACGATCGTTTTCTTATCAGATCTAAAATAATTAATCGTCCAGATTCACGAGAGTCGTTTTTAGTTTCTGGCTCTGGTGACAATAGTGCCACAATTTGGAATTTTAATACATGCAAATTGAAAAACAAATTATTCTCCCACCAAGGAACTGTGATTGATATAGATGTTCATCCTACGGAGAATATTATTTTATCAAGTTCTACAGATGAAAATCTAGTGATACAAGAATTTTGATTATGTATATATTATAAATTCAAATTGCGGATTTTTTTTAATTGCTCCATTATCTATTTACTTTTTTATGTTCATTCAAATCGTAGTGCATTTTTCTTCTTCTTCTTCTTGTCATTTGTAATTTCCATTGAAACTGTTTTTCTTTTTTGGCATTTTCTAATATTAATATCTTCAGGGATATTTTTTAATGGTGATTTGGTCAGCAAACTAATTATTTCATCTTCTTTAATAGCTTTCTTGACTGTTCTATTAATATCACTAATTTTCTCTATTACAGCAGGTGTAAATACAGGTATATCCCAATTACGACTACCATTATTCATTAGTTTACCACTAGGTGTTAGCAACGCACTAGTGTCTTTTTCAAGTTCTTTCAAGTATTCTTCTGGGTCAGGTATTTGGTGTCTACTCATAACTAATATCTTTGACTGATTCGCAGAAGGAATATTGAAATCAGAATATTGAACATCAGAAGGATCAATTTCTAAAAATTCATGATTCTCAAAATATTTTTTCATTCCAGAATCATCATAAACATCATTTGAAAGATCAGTCTCTTCTTTAAACTTCAGAAAATCTACCGCCAGTAACTTATCTTGACTTAATCTTCGTTTATATATTTCTTCTTCAAGGGTATTCTTTAAAATCAAAGTTTCAACAAATACTGGATTAGTTTGACCAATTCTATGACATCTCTTAATTGCTTGTGCTTCAATAGTTTTCTTCCATACTGGGTTAACAAAATACATTCTTGTGGCACCAATAATTGTAAGTCCGTGTGCAGCAAGTCTAAGATCCATGATTAATGTTACTCCAGAACCAGTGTAATTATCAAACTCAACAAGTTTAGAATTTCTCTCAAGTACAGAGGTCCCAGTATTATATAAAATATAATTTAGACCTAATATATCCAATAACTCAACTAAATAATAAGCAGAATCTTCAAACTGATAAAAAACTATGCTTTTAATACTACTCGTATGATGTTCCAATAACCTCATACCTAAATATGACAACTTTGATGATAATGTCCCTAATAATTTCGCATTTCGGGCATTCATATCCTTACCAGTACTGGAATTTTTAGCAGCTCTAATTTTTAGATCATTATTAAATAATGTTTGGCGAATCTGCTGTAAATTATAGTAGCCAGTGCGAGATGATTTGCTGGACCCCGATTTTTTTTCACCGTTACCTTTTTTCTCGTTAACTATAGCATCAATATCAACACTTTCTGTTTCTTTGTTTTTCATTATCTTTCTGACCTTAGAGTCTTGGCTTCTAAGATAGCCATTCCAAAAAGTATTAGAAAATGTACTCAATCTCTTTTCAATTTTTATAGGATTAAAAGTAAATCTGTTCATAAAGTAAAATTTTTGAATAGAATTAAGTTGACTGAAAGAATATATTGAAATGTTCCTTTTGGCATCATACATATCTAAGGAATAGTTGGAAGAATAAATTTTAGGAAGATCTTTAACAAAATATGACATTTCATGCAATGTTGAATTTAGTACCCATATTTTATTATTCAAAGCCATTCTTGCAGTATCAATGCATTTTTCCAATAATTTACGATCTTTAAAAGTATGATAGAAAGCATCATTTTTTTTCTTGTTAATAGCGCCTTCACATATTTTTATTAGAGATTCGAGATCATCTTTAGTAAACCCAACCCAGTGAAAAGTTGATCTTTGAATATTTGTTATTAATCTCTTCAACGAAGATTTATTCGATTCATGAAACATATAATCTATATCTTGTCTTTCTGAGGTAACTGCATTCGCGGCAAGTACACTAACAAATAAATTTATAGATATTTTATTGTGGAATGACGGTTCAAGGAATATGGCTTTATGATTCAATGGTGGTAATAATATATCTTTATTTATAGATGTTGGAGAATGTCTGACTATCAAATCTTTAAGGATCGCATGAATTACCGCACTTGCCCAGAAATTTTTATTTAAAAATGGGCTCACTATCTCTTTATTAAAGTCTTTAGAACGTAAATTTTCTCCAATACACATTTTAAAAACATTATAAATAATCACATTTAATTTACTTAAATCATCTTTAGCTGAAAATTTTTGTTTCACTGTATAATTTTCTTCTTTTGTATCTGTTGTTTCTTTTATTTGTTTTCCCTTTTCATCACTAGTATTTACCATATGAAGTGATGTCATTCCAGATGATGGTGTCCCAGTCACCAACCATATAATATCCGCATTTAAATAATCACCAGTATTCCTAGTAATTCTAGAAATTTTGGAATTCATAGAATGGCCTTCATCTATTATACATCTTTTCCAATATACTTGTCTAAAAACAGAATCCTTTGATTCTAAATCTTGTAAATAAGAAGAATTCCCCATCAAAATAGCGTCATAACTATTAACTATTTCAAGGACACTAGGAAGTTTATATAATGAGTTTACAGTCTTATTATGATATGGAACATATAGAAGTCTCATATAATTAGGATTGCAATGTTTCTTAATCTCAATGATCCATTGAAAGAGTAAGTTATCAGGAACAACAATTAAAGTAGCCAGTGACACATACAATTTTAATATTTGCTGTTTCCCTATGCTGTGCCTCGTGAAAAACATCAACTTATTAGTGTCAAATAATGGCAATTCAAATGAAACTGCGTTGTTATTAAAATAGTTTATCAACCTTTCTGGAATATTCTTTTCATACTTCTTCCACGGTATTGACTTTTTTGCAACAGCTTTTAAACATAAATTTGATAAGCTATCAACTTTAACCTTTGTGAAAGTATCTTTATAATTTTTCAGATATTTGAAATTCTCAGAGTTTGGTTTAATTTTTTCATATTTCACAGAAGAATAACACTTTATTGGTATCTGAGGTGGTTCCTCCCTAGTCGCAGAAATCAACGCTAAGCACATTAGTGTTTTACCTAACCCCATATTTTCAGCCAAGATACCACCTTTAGCTGATTTAAACCCTATTCTTCTGGATAAAAGTTTCATACTAAGAATATCAACGTACGCAGGCTCATTATCAGAGTTCAATGTGATATTAGGAAACAGTTGAAAATTATCAGATCCTTCTTTAAGTATCATTGCAACCACTGACTCTCTCTGATATCCGTATAATGAACTCCTGATGCCTGGTATTTTATCGTTTATAACCAGATTAAGTAAATCTTTCAAGTCCTGGTCATACAATTCCATTTCTTTATTCAGGTGTAAACCTATTTTTGATGCAACGCTTTGAATAAAATTTTCCTCTATAATAATGCTATCATAAATTGAAAGTAACTTCTTCTCTGGGGAGACTTCACTCTTACAATAATCTAGCATATTCATTAATTCAACTGGTTTCTTCTTTAATAGTCGGTTCATATGAAATTGGAAGCTAATATAAGCTATCTCCTGGCAATTAATATCAATTTGATTGAAGCCTGATAAATAATGAGTAGATCCTATAAGTCTATCTGAAGACGATGCCCATATTGCACCCATACAAGGAAATAAAAATATATTTTTTAGTTGTTTGTGCTTTGTCTCATCTAAGTAATAAAATATATCTTTCACAGAAATAGCATTCCATGATGATATATCATAATCGAGAACTTGAAGCAATTGGCACATTATATGTCTATATTTAGTATTATGCCAATTAATATCTCTGCCTTTCCTATGATTTTTTATACCTCGAATAAAATAAGCATTTTCAGAATGAACCCAGTAAATTCTTATAATACCTATGGTTTCCCCTTTAAGACCCACTTTAAGAATCTTATATGTTGCCTGTAATTCATGCCTCTTTATAAGGTACTGTAAATCAATTAATATGTTTGATAGTCTTCTAGGTTGTTCTTTATTTTCTATTAATGAATAATATTTGAAAAGTTCATTAGGAAAAGTTAACCAGTTCCATCCATCTGGCGCTCGTATTGGAGTTTGCAATCTGGGTATATCATAAAAGTAAAGAGTACCTAGTCTAGTGCTTTTACTGAACCCATTTAGTAATATTGTTAAGTCAGTCATAAAATATATATGTTATAACATATATATATATATATTTATTACGTTAGTATTATTGTTGATAGAGAAAAAAGCTTGTATCATTAATAAGAGAGATAATTAATTTTCTTTTTCACACTTTAAAAGTTCTTTTTTTATTTTTTTTTCTTCTGTTTCTTTTTCATCGAGAAACCTTTAAGACTCAAGTAGAAGCAATTACTTACAAAAATATTTAATAATATTAACGAAAGCATCTTAATTTATAAATATAACTATATACGGAAGATAAAAAGAACAAAAAAGATTAAAGCAGATTGAAAAGAAATATATGTTTAAGGGTAAAAAATGAAAAATTAGTAGTTAATGCTGCATTAACCTATAGGTATTTGAATTGTTTAATCGCTTACATTAAAGGCAGTCAGTGCAGGATGGTCTTTACAAAATGGTGGTTCACCAGAAGCAATGTTACATTGGTGCATTAATCTTTTTTCAAGCGGAGCAAATTCACCAGTAACTGAGTGCCAGACTTGTCTGTTGGAGAAAATAACCAAATCACCAGAAGACCAACTATGAGCGTAAACATATTTTGGCGCAATGGCTGGTCTCATAAGTCTATGAACTTCCTTTCTAGAATCTTCTAAAGATAAAACTTCACCAGTCTTGTTTCTAACCAATCTGTATAAACAACAACCGTGAACTTGTAAACCATATTCCCCTGTGATTGGATCCGTCCAGACTAACGGGAATTTTTTAACTTTAGATTCTTCCCAATCTGGTAATTCAGTAAGCAATCTTTCTTTACCTTCAGAAACCATAGTTAGCCCATCAGAAGTGGCTCTAGCAGGAGAAATGAAAATATATGGGTGAGGAGCATAAACAACAGTAGTATTAAAAGCTAATTCTTTATCTTCATCTGATAAAATATTGAAAGCATTGGCACTACTAATGAAAGCAGTGGCACCTTTAGTAATTTCAATTTCTTCTTTGGTATCTTCATAAACAATTTTTTGATGTTCATCAGCACCAGGAACATGTATACCTAATAAAGTAGTAGCTTTTGGTGGTGCTAAATCATATAAAGCAGAATCCATGTGCCATCTGTAAAATCTAGTTTGGCCATTAGCAATTTGTTCATCAGTTAAAGTTTTTTTGTGGAAAGTTTTTTGAGAAGGTTGGGTTAAAGTGAAATCTTTTAATCCATTATCGTTTTCCCAGAAACCATTACCAATAATTTGAACTTGTGGGACATCAGGAACGGCTTTACCATCCTTTTTTAAGACTGATTGAGAGTGTCTAAAAGTATCACCGTGCCCATAATGTTTATTAGTAACACTACAGGTTTTATCAAATCTAGTAGTTAAAACAAATTGAGAATATGGGCTTAAGTCTTTTTGACCTGGAATAACAACAACTTTGTATTTGTGTAATGCTTGTTCTAAAATATCAAAATCTTTCTCAGAAAGTTTTGAAGGGTCCGTGATACCTTCAGGTAATTTAATAGTAGCACCAAGTGGAGCATCTTCTAAAGGAATAACTTCTAATCGGCTATCACCGACAGCAGTTGATTCTGTAGTAGAAATAGTAGCTTTTGGTAAAGCAGAAACTTGAACAGACATTGTTTGGAATATTGATTTGCAGTTTTAATTAAAAAATTGTTTGTAAATGTTTATAATAATATTATTTATTTATTTATATAATATAGTATTTGCAAAAAAAAAAGAAGAAGAAAGAAAATAAATTACTAGTGGAAATTTTGCTTTATTTATAGTGATTTTTTGTTTTCAATTTTTCCTCGGGGAAGAGAAACATGTTGATCCGGCTACACTAAATTATGTGAGTTTTAACGCATCCGCGGAGCTCCGTGGCAAGTTTTATAGGGAGTTTTGACCAGGACTTCCTGTATTTCTTATCAGTTGCTAATCAGTTGGTCACTTGATAAACTTTACATAAACTATAAAAAAATATATCATTCCACAATTCAGCAACTATTTCAACCACTAATAGTATTTGTGTCTTGTTGATGTTTATTATTTATATTTTCATTAACGTCAAGCCCTGCCCTTCATAATTAAATCGGGCTTCCTCATAGTTTGAAAACTTAACCGAGGATTTTCTTCCCATGGATGAAGCGAAATTTCAAAATTTTTTCACTTCAATAATTTAATTAATAAATTGAGTATATTTCAATTTCCGACTCTTCTCAAATTTTACTCGACAGTTTTATGTTCTTTAATTACTGAAATCAGCAATCATTAATCACTAACGTAATGTAGTCATTATCATTATTATCCAGAGAGGAAATGTCGATATATACAAAATTGGTAAACATTTTTATGCTAGTAGCACTTTTTTTGCATTTTCATTTTTTAGTTAAAGGAAAAAAAATACAAGAAAAATCATAAATCGATTGATATTAATTTAAGAAAGCTAGCTGACTTAAGAAAGCTAGCTGACTTAAGGAAGCCTATAATTACGAATAATAATTCAGATATATAGCTTAGCTATTAATAAATAATCTTTTTTTTTTTTTTTTTTTTTTTTTTTGAAAATAAATAAATAAATAAGAGTCAGGTTATTTTTTAACGATGCACGGAATGAGACTTCAGCCGTCATTGATGGCAGATAATAATGTTCTTACTTTAGGAACATATAAAATAAGAAAAGATAATTCCAGAATATCAGTGCTACAAAAGTATGATATAATTGGATATATTGCATCAGGTACTTATGGTAGAGTTTATAAAGCAAAATCAATAAATGAAAATAATAAAATGTTATTTGCCATAAAAAAATTCAAGGGTGATAGTAAAGATGGAGAAATTGTTCATTATACTGGTATTTCTCAATCTGCATGCCGTGAGATGTCTCTTTGCAGAGAGCTCGTCAATGAAAATATAACTAAACTTATTGAAATCATTCTTGAAAAAAAATGTATTTATATGGTGAGTGAATTCGCTGAACATGATTTACTTCAAATAATTCATTATCATACACAGCTGGGGCTCAAGCCAATACCCGACTCTGCTATAAAATCAATGATATGGCAAATCTTGAATGGTGTGTCATATTTACATCAAAATTGGGTTGTTCATCGTGATTTAAAGCCTGCAAATATTATGGTGACAGCAGATGGTGTAATAAAAATTGGTGATTTAGGTCTTGCTAGACGTTTTAATAATCCTTTCCAAACATTATTCACAGGTGATAAGGTTGTTGTCACAATTTGGTATAGAGCTCCGGAGTTATTATTAGGTGGGAGACATTATACACCATCTATAGATTTGTGGGCTGTTGGGTGTATTCTTGCGGAATTGCTTGCTCTTAGGCCTATATTTAAAGGTGAAGAAGTTAAAATGGATAGTAAAAAATCAGTACCTTTCCAAAGAAATCAAATGCAAAAAATTGTGGAAATATTAGGGACTCCTAATATAAATAAATGGCCTTCATTAACTCAATATCCCGAATATAAATACTTACAAGAATTCAAGATGTTCCAACCTAATTTACAGGCATGGTATCACTCTATAGGGAAACAGAACAAGAAATGTCTTTCATTATTAATGAATTTGTTGGATTACAACCCTTCAAGAAGAATAACTGCTTATGATGCTATGGTTCATAATTTTTTCTTGGAAAATCCTAAAGTCAGTCAGAATGTCTTTGAAGGATTAGACTTCAAATATCCTGCTAGAAAAATTGCTAATGAAAATTCAGATCTTCGAAATAGAATGCATAATAAGAGACAATATGATTCAAATAATAATTCCTTACATATGAAAAAAAAATCCAAGCATTAGAAAATAGCATGTGCTTCATTTACTTCTTCTTTTTACGAAATTCTTTCAATTCTAATAATATTTATAACGGTAAATAATTATATATTACTATTTTTATCTTTGATTATTAATTAATTATATACTGAATGCAAATTTATCAATTTTAAATATACTTCTTTTGGCATTTTATATTGAACCATACCAGCAAAAATCATGATCTTCTTAGAAATTTCTTTTAATTCATTTATCTTAACTTTCTTAGATTCATCGTAGTATTGGCTATCTAAGTTTTCAGATATCAAAGCATTAATAGAATTCATTGTCATTAATAATAAGTTACTGACATTTTTCAATAAGTGGTAGTTTAATTGTTGTAAGTTAAGAGCTTGTGACTTAGATCTGATATTTGACAAACGATCACTATCCACAGGGATGATATCTAATTCTTTAATCATAATTAAAGTCTTTTCGTAATTCCCGGCAATATAATTTTCTTTAATATCCACAATCTTTAATAATTTGGTCAAAATGCTCTTTTCAGTTAAGGAAATCTTTGAAGGGTTGAAATTATAAATTTCTAATAATTGTTTACCAATAATTATTGGAACATATTCATCTTCGTTATCTTTTGAAATTGGTTGAGAGATGTCATTACTACTTAATAAATCACCTAATAATTTATTTATTATGCTAATCACCATATTATGGTTTTCAGATAACTGGTATAATAATAAGCTATCGTAAATTCTACCTTCATCACTGACCCTTTTAGCACATTGTTCAATAATTTCATAAAGATAGGCATGTTCATTGTTTAGGTCGGCTGAATTAGCATCTTTGTTAATAATAGTTTTGTTGGTGTCATTATTGCTATTGTTATCATTCAAATATAACAAACTTTGACGATTTTCAATTCTTCCTGGAAATCTAGAACCGTCTTTATTTATAGTACCTAATAATAATTTGAATTCTTTAGTTTCAATTACTAATTCTCTGATTGCTTCTAACGTTAACTTAACGTATTCAGTCTTCTTTTTAGATGAGCTGCTACCGCCAGCCAAATTAATTAATAACAAGTATTCTAAGGCAACTTTTGTGTCTGGAACTCTGAAACTACGTGTATAATAACCAATTAGTCTTGAGTAATTAATTTCATATAAGCCATCGTTATTGATAGAAGTTAAGTCATTCTTGTTAGAATTGTTTACTACTACGGTATTATAATTGCATACTCTTAATAATCCGTAATATGTTAATCCGATAGCTAAATGAACAGCTTCAATTTCACTAATAGTGAATGCATATTTGACAGCTAATTCAAACAATCCACTTAAGAGTAAAGTGTGTAAAAAAATTGGATTGTTTGAGTACGAATTGAAATAATCAGAGCCATATTCGATTAAAATTTTTTGAAAATCGATTAAAGTGTAAGACTCATACTTTGATAATTCAGAGTGGTTCTTATCATTTTCATTAATTAACATAAAGTGAATCCAAAGCCAATCTTCAATACTAGTGAATATCTTAGGTATGCTTTTCTTTGTTAAGTCACATTTACCCAATATTTTATAGACAGCATATCTATATGGATCAACATCAATAGAATTTTTAATATTGTTATTAAATTCTTCTTGAATTGAAGTTTGTAAATTTGATGAGAGAAAATGATTACTATTATTACTATCTTTAAAAGAATCAACGAAATTCTTTAAATATGTGACAAATCCAGAATCAATCTTTTTGAAAATAGCTTTATTATTCTCCACTTCTTCCAAAGCTTCTTCATAGCATCCAGCTCTTAAAAGATAAAATATAAGAGCCCATATTGGAACATCATTAACCATTAATAAGTTTTTATTTAATTCTTCATTATTGAAAATTCTTTTTTGTTGAGCTTTCAAATAATATCTAATTTTATTTAAATTAGTTGGTAAACCATCATCGATTTCATTACCAATCAAAGAAGTATCGTCATCTTCGATACTTACAGCTTTTTTATGATACATTATATTAACATGGTTCAAAAATTGTGACTGAAGATATTTCACACTTTTATTAATTATTTTACTTCTAAGCGGGCTTGACTCTTTGCTATTGAAATTATTATATTGTTCATAGAAATGCTGTTCAGTGAGGATATTATTTTCAGATTCATCAACTAAGGTGTTCAAAATCTTCCAACATTCACTAATCTGTTTTGTTTTAGTATCAGTAGCATCCTTAGTTGCATCATAAAAGCATGTGGCCACAGGGAACGGTTTCAATTCTTTACGTATATTATTTAATTGATAAATGATTATTGAATATTTTTCAAATTTTTCTCTTAATGGGAAATCATTAACATTAGAAAGCCTGTAATCAACAGGTAAATCTGTAAATTCACCACCGGAAGATCTTGGTCCTAAAACAGAGTGGCCAACTGATGATTGCCCCCAATTTTTATTGATATTTTCAGAAGTAGCGCCGGTATCTTTTTGAATTAATGATGACCCAGGTCCAAGTAATAATGAACTTGAGCCTTGTTTTGGAGAAACCTTTGTTGTTTTATTTTTCAATCCAAAAGAACTATAGATCTCATCTTTACGTTTTCTCCAATCCATAGAAATATTTTGATTAATAAAAGAATCAAAATCTTTAGCTGCTACAGTTAAAGATTGTTCAATAGCAGCTAAAATGTTTTCATCTTTTCGATCATTTAACTGAATGTCATAATCATTTGAATGTGCTGGTACAAGTGAAGTTTCTAGTGAGTTAGGTAAATCAATAGACGCAATTTCTTTTTCAAGATTTTCAATTGCAATTCCGCTCCCAGCTAATAAGTAATGTGCCTTTGTATAATTAGTATCATCTTTTTTAAATTCATTTCTAAGAGATTGGATTCTATTCTTCAATTCAGTGGAACCTAATTGAATAGTGCCTAAATCTGAAGAGATAGTAGGTAAACTTCTTGAAGAGTTTATCAAATCCTTCAAGAGTCTTGGCCCTTGTAAGTTTGAATTAACTGAAGTTGATTGTTTTTTAGGAACTTCAAACATATCCTGTTATGTATTTACTCTGTTCAATAACAACAATTGAATAAAACTAAATTTCCAAACTAATATTTTTACTATGAATTAAAGAGTTAAAGAAAAAAGTAAATGTAGTACTCAGCCAAAATAACGAAAGAAAAATATCAAAAAAATTTTTTTTGTTGACTTGATTTGTTTTCTGTTTTTTTCAAAATCTTGATATGTTCAAAAAAAAAAAAAAAAAAAAAAAAATAACACGCACGTGATATAGCTACATGCGCTCATAATTACATACAATATCTATACTATCTTGCTCTACATTTAAATTCTACTATTGACTATATTTAATTTTGTAATAAGCTTAATTCTTTAATTAAGAGTACTAAAGTATTTTTTAAAGAGTATTCTCTTTTTTGTTTAATTTCGAATTTGCCAAAAAAATATCTGTTCCGGTCAGTAGTCACATGTAGCCTCACGTGTATATTACTTTTACTTTGTTTTTAACTTCACTTACATTTTATTTCTTGAAAACCGAAGATGACTTCGTGGCCAAGCTGGCTAAGGCGTGAGACTGTTAATCTCAAGATCGTGAGTTCGATCCTCACCGAGGTCGTTTTTTTTTGTTTTTTAAATATTTAACTTAATAAAATCCGTTATGTTGGTATGTGTTTTTTGCGAATGTTGGCTATGTTTTGTTTTATTAATTAGATAATTATCTTTTAAATTTCACATGGGCCACCAATAAAATAGTAATATCTCAATGGTACAATGTATATTGTATATTTATAAATCGGAAGGAAATTAAGTGAACTTTCCATGAAATATAGATGAAATGTGGCGGAGAATAACTGACTTTGCAAGAACTAATGATACTTTATTTCTATAAAAATAATAATTCAATTAAATATAAAAATAAATCATATTCAGATAATAATAAAACTACTATTCCTCATATATAACTCCTTTTCACAACAGCAAACAAAACAACTTACTTACTCTATTAAATACAAAGGAAAAAATAAGACCAAAAAAGAAAATTGGCAAATACAAAAAAAAAAGTCCAAAAAATCCAAAAATTAAAAGTTGGAAAAGGCAAAAAAAAAAATCCAATTATTTATTTACTATTTATTTGTTTGTTTGTTTATCTGTTTCTAGATATCACTTCAATAAAATATTATTCGTGTATTTAAAAAAAAAAATAAAAATAAAAATAAATACATAAATAAATAAACAAATAAAAAATAATCATATATATTTTTATCCAATTTTCAAATAATTTTTAAGAAACAATGAGTCTAAAAGGTTTTGGTAAAGGTATTACCAGAGCACCAACATTAGTCAAAAGAAAATTCAATATTGGTGCTCAAGTGGAGGATGATCCGGTGTTTGTAGATGCCGAAAGAAGATTTAAAGAATTAGAAACTGAAACTAAAAGATTATCAGAAGAAACTAATAAATATTTCAAATCCGTCAATGCGATGTTAGATCACCAAATTGAATTCTCTAAAGGTGTTGAAGAAATTTATAAACCAATATCTGGGAAAATGTCAGATCCTAATGCCACTATACAGGAAGATAATCCAGAAGGTATAAAAGCATGTGAACAATATAGAGAAGTAGTGGCGGAAATGAAGAAGACTTTAGCCCCAGATTTAGAATTAATTGATGATAGAATTATTAAGCCTTCTAAAGAATTATTAACTATTATTCAAACTATCAGAAAAATGCTTACTAAAAGAAATCATAAAAAAATTGATGTGGATAGACGTTCAGCTACTGTTGCGAAAATTGAGGCAAAAGATGAAAAGACTCCTAAAGATGAAGAAAGACTCTATAAAGCCCAAGCAGAATTTGAAGCTGCCAATCAGGAGTACGAATACTACAATTCTATGTGCATTGAAGAATTACCAAAATTATTCCATTTACAATCCGAATTCATCAAGCCATTATTTGTTTCATTTTATTACATGCAATTGAATGTTTTCTATACTTTATACGCTAGAATGGAAGAATTGAAAATCCCATACTTCAATTTAAATGGTGATATTTTACAGTCTTTCGAAGCTAAAAGAGGTAATGTTGAAGAATTAACCGAGGCCATTGGTATTTGTCATTTCAAGACTAATCACGCTAAGGCTAAATTAGAATTAACCAAGAGAAGATTTGGTAATGCTAGTGCTTCTGGCAGTGCCCCAGGTGCTAGTCCTCCTGTTAGTGCTGCGGGACAAGAAAACTTGCCAGCATATACGCCAAATTCAATTGCTTCTACTTTCTCTACTGCTCCACCATCTTACATTTCGCCTGCATCTACTATTAATTCAGCTGGTAGTTATGCTGCTACTCCTGTGGCTACTCCTGCTACTACTCCTGCTGCAGGTGTTGGTTCATCGATTTCTGCGCCAGTATATGCTTCTCAACCAGCTGTTGCTGCCGCTCCAGCTCTTGAATATTGTACTGCTTTATATGATTATACTGCTCAAGCTGTAGGCGATCTTTCATTTACTGCTGGTAGTGTTATTCAAATTGTTCAAAGAACCGATGATCAAAATGGTTGGTGGACCGGTATTTTCAATGGTCAACAAGGTGTTTTCCCAGGTAATTACGTTCAACTTAATTAATTAATAAAATTAAATATATTTACTTGTTTTTCTATTATAAAAATTACTGATTTTCTTTCTTTCTTTTTTTTCTTTTATTTTTATTTTACTATACATTACTTTTATCACTCTTTACTATTATTTAATTATGTATTTCATATTTACTTGTAAAAAACTATTTATTTTTTTTTGAATATTTTGTAATAGTGGATTTAGTAGTTATAGGACAATATCTTAACAGGAAAAAAAATATTGAAATATACTAAAAAAAAATTTTTTTCGAAATGAAAATAGATAGATGGTTTACTAGTTCTATCAGTAAAATCAACTAAGAAACAACACCAAGCGAATATATAATAGATCAACATGTCAAGCCAGCAGAAAGTTGTATGTATTATTTATTTATTATATATTTTATATTCTTTCCTCTATAGTTATTGATAACAATTGATCTTTTTTTTTACTATTTGCGAGGATACTAACATTTTATTTAGATGGTTCCACCAGTGAATCTCATATTCAAATTTTTCCAACAACAATCAACTGTTAATATTTGGCTTTATGAACAGAATCAATCGGTAATTGAAGGTAAAATTAGAGGTTTTGATGAATTTATGAATGTGGTTATTGAAGATGCTATAGAGAAAGAATTGGAATCCAATAAACAAACACAATTAGGAAGAATTCTTTTAAAGGGTGACAATATATCATTAATTTCCAGTTTAGATATATGATTATTTGATTATTTTATTACTTATTTTTTTCTTCTTTATTATTATTTACTTTTTTACATTTTGTATTATTAGATCATTCTTTAAACTATTAAAAATCAATATATATTTTCATTTGCAACAAGAAATTATTATTATTATTATTATTATTATTATTATTATTATATTATATTATCTACTCTTCTTTTTGTTTTTGTAAATAAAAGAATTATTTCTAAAAGTAAATAATTTAATGATCTTATAAATATATATATAATTATTCCTAGAAAGTAATGATGTTTAATTGTATAGTTTTTAAGAGATCTCTGATAAACGCAAGTTCCGGTTGGTTTTGTTTTTTTTCTTGACTTTATTTTTTATCATTTTCCAATTTTTTTTTTTTATATTGTAATTTCCATCGTGTTAAACTGCATCAATAAATTATTTACAACAAAAAAGACAAGGTGGATAGTTAATATATACTAATAAATTATTTGTAAAGAAAGTATGGACTTGGTGAATAGAATTACAGCAGTGAGTTCGCCTCATTATATCTCACATTGGGATTGTGGATATTGTAAAGGCGAATCGAAGCCACATACATTGAATACAAATAAGTCAAGTACTATAGGCATGCTGTTACCTATAATATCAACAACATTGTATGAAAAATTAATTAATAAAGGATTTCGTAGAAGTGGAACATATCTTTATAAACCGGATTTATTAAGAGGATGTTGCCCATTATTAACGATTAGATCAAGTTATCAAAATTCCTTAGATAAGACGATTTTCTTCAAACCTAATAAAGACCAAAAGAGATGTATAAATAAAATGGCTAATTTTTTGAACATTGATTTGAAAAACCCCAAACAGAAATTTGATTTGGAACAGTCTATAATAAATCTTTTCAAAGCAGGTCCTGATAAATTAAGAACAGAATTTGAGTCAGCTAAATTTTCCATTGAAAAATTTCAATTGTATAAGAAATATCAAATGAAGGTTCATAATGATGAAGAGTCCGAGGTAACTGAAAAATCATTCACACGGTTTTTATGTACTAATCCTTTTGAAGACTATAAAACAGTTAAAGAATTTGAACTGTGGTACTTAGATGATTGTACTGGTGCTGGTGGGTTTCAGAAAGATGGTGCTGTACATGAATGTTATTATATCAAGGATAAACTTGTAGCAATATCAGTTATTGATATACTACCTAATTGTGTATCATCAGTTTATTTCATTTGGGATCCAGATTATGCACATTTAGGATTAGGTAATTTTTCAGCATTAAAGGATTTAATATTCACATATAGAATCAAAAAGCAACATTATTATTTAGGATATTATATTGTTAATAATTCTAAAATGAACTATAAGAAAAAATTTGGTGGAGAAATCTTGGACATTGAAAACAATGTATTTATTAATTTAGATTATTTGGAAAAAAATGAATTAATCAATGGTAATAACTTCATAGTGGGAAAAATTATTCCTGATGATGGAAGACAAATAGACGAGATTACAATTAGTGGAAATATAACTCCAATTAGTAATGAATTTTATCCACCAACCCTTAATTTGCAGAAAGGTGAAAGGTTAATCAATATTGCTAAACAATTATATGGTATTGATGGAATAATAACTAAACAAGAAAAAAGTATTTACAGAAGAGCCCTTTCGAAATTCCCTTTAAATTTTCCGGAATATGATCCTTTCAATACAATTTTCAATATTAATGAATCTAAAGATGACATTGATGAGTTTAGAGCGGAAGAATATGAAAGTTCTGAATCAGAAATCATTTATACACTCCCAAAGATTTTGCCAGGCGCGTTGCCATTATTAAAAGTTCTTGAAACTTGTAAGAAGCCCAAAGAAATTTTCAATTTAAATACAGATGTTTTTGATGGTAAAAAAAGAGTACCATTTAAGACACAATGGAATGATCCAGCAGTACAATTACAATTTATTGACACATATAGATTATTCGGCAGAGAAATTATGGACTATGTAGTGATGTTAACTTGATTAAATAGTTTATTTGTTTTTTGTTTTAATAAATACTATCACTTCTTCTTTATATAGTCCTCAAGGTGCTCCTCCATCTGGAGGAGTCAAAAACATGTGGCGCAACAAGCTGATTCAATGTCGATGTTTGCAATAAAATGATTATGCGCCATCTAATAGCTACCAAAAATTTTTGGTCCGATGTGAAAGGTTATAATAACAATTATGTCTGTTGTAAACGATGATATGCACGATATTATTGTGACATTATCGTAATGATATCAGGAAAATTAATATATAGGGAAATGGGAGATTATGAATAATGTGCATTTCTTGGTAATGAAACTCTGCTTTTTCTTTCTTTCAAATCAGTAATATATACAAAGATCTACTAGGACAATGAAACAAATTTTACGACTGAGTTAAGGAGTCACATTTCAATGATAGCGAAGTACACTTACACTGAATTTCAAGAACTCTAAACATATAATATTCAATTTACGATTAAGTAAAGACATTCTCATCACAGTGATCCGAGCAACAATCAAAAAAAAAAAAAAAAAAAAGTGATTAAAAACGATGAGGATGACGATGTGACAAAAGCGATCAAAGAAGAAAAAAAGAAAAAAAAATTTCTTTTTACTTTTGAGTGGTATATATACAAATAGGATAACAGTAAATTACAAATAGAAAAAAGAAGAAGAATAATCATAATAATAATATGGTTTGATTACATTAGTTACATATTTCACATTACCGACAAATGATAATCCCAATTACAATTTCAATGATCGATGGCTGTATGTTTTTTTAGTGAGCTAATAAGTATGTAGTTTCTTTAGTAAGCTAGCAAGAAGTAAAAGAAAATGGGGGTCTCCAGGGGGTTCTTAACCCAAAATGGAAACAATTTTTCATTCTCATTTGGCCCAAGCCCGCTCAGAATTCAGTCCCAATTAGCACCAAAAACTGGTCCAGGCCCTCCTATAAGAGGATCATGCCGATCTGTTTTATCTATTTTATTCCAGCACTTTTTTTTTTGTTTTTTACCAGTAATAATAATAATATGGCATTTTCTGTTACTAGCTATCCCACACAAGACCTGGTGAGGCGTCAGTACGCGTCTTAAAGCTGCTACCAATGCAGGATTGGGCATATATATGAATTCCATAAAAAAAAATTTCTTCTTTTTCTTCTATACATCTTAAATAGAGATCACTTTACAAATTGAAATTGAGAGGAGATATACAATACCTCTCTCCCTTTTACTATAAAGGTATATTAAATTAATAAGAAAGACATCAAAAGCAATAAAATAAATTAAAAGTATATTACACTGTAGTAGAAAGAGAAATAATAGCAAATGTAAATAAATATATAATAATAGTAATTGATTTATTTACTTCATAATTAAGAGGAAGTCAAGTTATGATCCCACATCTTAATAATCATACATACTATTACTATACAAAAAAATATATATAATAATTTAGAGGCCCATCTTTTTTTTTTTTTTATTAGTTTAGATCCAATTTTTATTTTGTTATAATATTTTTTATAGTAATTTTTTATTTCTTCTTTTATATATGATATATATATATATATATCACATTCACAATCATCTTAAAAAAGAAATCAAACTAAAAAGGCTATTTTTTTGGATATCACTGAAGAAAATTTTTTTCAGAGACAGTGTGTATTTTACTTACAATATTATTAGTGTATACTATAATAATAATAGTACTATATATATATATATATATTTTTTTTTTTTTTGTTTTATAAAATCTAAAATTTTATTCCTGTTATTTTGTTTTCTCTTTTAATATATCCTTTTCTCTTGTTTTTTTAAAGGATTTCTTGTTTTCTTCAAGATATTCAATACTCTTCGACTAATTGTTATCTTCTTTTTTTATTATTCATTTATTTTAATTGCTACTTCTGTTCATTCATTCGATTGATTTATTTTCTTATTTTTCTTTTCTTTTTTTGTTTCTCTACATAGTGATTTAAACAATTTCAGAAAGACAATAACAAAAAAAATTTTTTCAGTTAAAAGGCGCTTAATAAATCAATAACTACAAATAAAATACGACATCATATATATTACATTTTCAACAATAATAATAATAATAATAAAATATCGTATATCATTGAATATTTTGATATATCTATTTTATTAATATTGTTAAGTGTGATTGTTATCCTCTTCTTCTTTAGTATGCATATTTAACTATAGCGCGTATCCTATTATCTATCAAATATTTATTGTTTGTAAATAAATCAACAAGAACTCGACTGATTCTATCATTCATTTTAAAGAACAAAAAAAAGAAAAATGAATTCTTTTCTTTATTTAGGTGATAATATTAATTTGATCAATAGCAACGATAACGGTAATACCAATTCTGCATTAGCTAATCCTACTAGTGCTACTAATGCTATTAACAACAACAATAATATTTTGAATTCTCCAAACTCAAGCCTTTCTAATATTATCAGTGGTAACTCTTCTTTTAATAACAAATGCACTTCTTCTGTACTGTTAACTAATGTGACGGTTTCTGCCTCTGTTAATTCTAGAACTAAAATGATTGAAAATCAAACAGTTACTCTTAAAAGACAAGCTTCATCTTCTTTGTATTCTATTCCTTTCCTCAAGAAAAATCATACTCATTCTAAAGAATCATTAAATGATTCTATCAACAATATCAATAATAATATCAATAATGGTAATGGTAATAATAATAATAATAATAATAATAAGCCTACGAGTATATTTAGTCGTCAACTCTTTAATTTGAATTCAATTGAATATAACGCAATTCCAGGAAACCCTCTTAGAAATAAACTCAGATTCAACCATTCCACTGCTAATAATAGTAATAATAAGAATAACAATAATTCCTTTTCTGCTATTAATAACAATAATAATAGACATTTCAAGAAAAAACCTTACAATTTCAATACTTTTAACTTCAAACAATCCAATAACAATAATAATAACAATGTCAGTACTGCTATAAATAGTGATAAGGATTCTTTTATTTTCAATTATAATGATATTTCTCCGGTTAAGAAATTTAATCCAGTGGAAGAAATCCCTAGTTCTGTTGTCGATGACTTTAAAATTCCAAGTTCTAAATTCGAATTTTCTCTCCAACAAAACTCTACTCCTAGTAAATCAAATAATATTGATAAATTTAAAAAATTATTAGAAGATACAATCCTTTCTTCCTCTGTCAATAATGGACCTTCAATTAGTAATAATAATCACAATAATTCAAAATCTACCCCTAATATTTTCTCCAACACTATTATTAATAATCCTAAAATTAAAAAACATTCTATTCCTAATATTTCCACTTCCATCACTGCTCCTGCTCCTGCTGCCGCCACTTCAACTCCTTATAAAAAGAGACATTCAAATCCTCAATTTTCTAGTAACAATATTAATGTTGGTTCAGATAATCAAGAAAACATGTCGCGTTCTAATCCGAATGGTTCCCATTTAATAAACTCTGAAATATCAACTTCTAATAGTGATAGTATCATTACTCAAAAGGGTGAATATTTCCATTTCAAACCTTTTGAAGAGTATGAAAAAGAAGCTGCTAGTCAAATTATTACTTCTGGTGATTCTGATATTGTTTTTGTTGATGAAAATGAATCTGTGAATTATCACCCTAATAATGAAAAAATACTAATTGACGATCATAATACTGATAGTAGATGTATCGTTTAAAAATAACAATAAAGAAACACCAAAAAAAGAGTTATATCAATCTTTTTTTTTTACTGCTGCTTTTACATTTACTTCTTCTCACTCCTTAATATATATATCTTCCTTTTGTTGCTCTATTATTTTTCTTTGCTAATGTTTTTTTTTACCACCTTATATATATACTAGATTTAAACAGGTTATTTTATTATGTTTTATTTCCATCTTACATCATCAACAAAAAAAAAAAAAAAAAAAAAAAAGAAAGAAATAAAAATATTACTCTTTTTTTTATATATTATATTACCAAACCTGAAATTTTTCTTTTTTTTTCATATTGATATTATTCTGTATTTATATATTTTTACGATTTTAAAACATGTATCAAAAGAATATAGATAACTGATATTCGTGAATAATAATTAATTTATTCTATTCAAAGTGAAACAATATTTTCTTCCTCTGTTTTAATTGCTTGAGCAACTCCAATTTTTTGATCATCTAAATCATAATGAACATAAGCTTCTCTGAAAAAAGCATCTCCCAAGACAAACCAATCATTGTCACTTTTCAAAATCCCTAAGAAACATCTAGTTTCATTCAATTTAGTATTAACATTATAGAATTTAGCCTTGTATAATAAATTTGTTAATGGTATATTAATGTATTTATCGTGAAATCTTAATCTGAAATTTCCATTGATAAAGTTTGTTGAATTTTTCCATTTATAATCCGATAATGAATTCCCAGTTGGGCATTCAACTGAATAAGCTCCAACGTTATTATCATAATCAGTTCCTAATTCTTCACCTAATTGATAGAATATTGTATTTGGTGTATATATTAATGAAGATCCGGAGTCTAATAATGCCTTATATTTGGTATTTGAATCATCTCGATTATTGTAAAAACTTTTGTTATTAACTTCTAATCCTGAGATTGGTATAACAAATTCACCTTCAAATTGTTGATCCATATCTAAAAATTTTAAATCTCCTTCGACTTTGGCTTTGTCAATATATGGTCCAAAAAGAATCGTGCCTTCACCATTATCCCCAAGATTCAAATCTCTCTTTTGTTTACTATTTTTATCATCCTCTAAAGTTACTTCTTTAGGATTTATAATTTTACCATTATTATTATTCGATGTATGTATGTATAATGAATATGAATTCTTTTTGATGTATTGTCTTGCCTTTAACAACATTGGGAAATTATAATAAGAAAATGGACTATCAGTGTCTAAACTAGCCTCTAATTTATATGAGCCAATTCCAAAGACTCCATTAATTCCTTCAGAGTGTAAATCGCTAAGTCCAAACACGATATTTGGAAAAGTCATTGAATTGCTATCGTTGTAATTTCCAATGGTTAAAGAATCTTGGATCCATGTACCTTTAGCAAAAGTACCATCTTGGTATAAAACTCTAAAATCAGAGTATATATGTTTATATGTTGAGGTTCTATTTTTATAAAAATAATAATTTTGTTGCTCTTGATCTTCAAAAATTTCTATTAATTTATTATTATTATTATTTTTATTATTACTATTATTATTATTATTATAACTTTTTGTTTTTGATAATGAAAAATATTTATTATCTGGTTCAGAAATCCATAAATCCAGAGACCCTGTATCGATACCAATGACAAATTTCTGGCCCGGTGTGCCAATATATATTTCAGTTAAATATCTATAATATTGGTTTCTCAATTTTAACAAAATCTTATTATCTTCCCTTAAATTTCCATTATTTTCAATAGTTGCATTTTTCAATTCAAGTGACTTTTTACGTGAATCTGAAAGGAAGCTCGAATAATCTCGTTTATTTAGTTTCGCCATAGTATCACCATCGCCTTTGCTAATCTTGAAGTTCATTCTAAGTAACCCATCTTTTTTATTATATTTCTGAAATGCTGGTTTTGATTCTCTTTTATTATCTTTAGGCAATGGTAATCCTAAAGAAAAATTAAGTATTAGACTTAATATTATCAACTTGGGTATAATCATCATATTTTAATTTCTATTAGGAGGGGATATTCTTTTGTTTATTTTATCGAAAAAAATGGTATGGTAAAAAGGATCCGAAAGTTGGTGCTATAGTAGGGAATATATTTATATTTATTCATTTTAATCTTATTTTTACAATGTATTGTTTTCTTTTCTTTTTCTTTTTTTTTTTTCTTTCCTGATCGTTGCTTGTATATTGATTGATGCCTTATCCCTCATCGGAATTTTCCATGTTGAATTTTATTTTTGTCCTTTTTTTCTTCGTTAACGCCGCATGTTGCTTAACATCGCCTCTAAGAAAAAGAAAACACGCAAAATTTCCTTTTGGTACATATAGTAAATAAATAAAATATAATATTATCACATTAGTGGCTCCTTAAATACTAGGTTTATTATCTATAAAATAGTGAACTAATTCAATGGCAGCAATTGCATCTTCAGCAGAATCATGTTCTCCTGATTGAATTTCCTTTTTAATGTATTTATCCATTAACAATTTTAAAGATGGTTTCCGCATTTGAAAGTTATGCTTATCAGGATTAAATAAAATCGCAGTATCAACAACATTACAATGAATCAATCTAAGCACATTTAGATCATTCTCTAAACCATGACCTATTAAGATAGTCTTTTCAGTCATAACTTCACTGAATAATTCCTTCAAAAACTGTTCATAACTAACCGAATTTTCCTCCAGAATTTCTGATATACCACTGAATTGTGTATTGAAATCAATGACTTGACCTAATGGTCGAATAATCTTATCATAAACAATCTTTTTAGTATTGAAAAAATCTACAAATGTAGCTCTGGCCAATTCAAATCCTAAAGTAGTATATACCATTTCACAATCAACACCTAACGCAAATTTTGTATCATCATTATCATTATCATTATCTTTGTTATTTAATTGATCAATTTTTCCCAGATACTGGAATGGTAGAATCTTTTGTAAGTAAAATGGATCTGAAATTTTATACACATGGAAATAATTTGTGGTACAACCTAATGAAGAATCTGAATTACCATAATCATCGGCCATTGAATATGTAATCATAGGTAATTGACAGCATGACCACATGAAATTTTTTCTTCTATCTTTAGTTGATATAGAACTCAAGGTTCTTCTTCCTGGATGGAATATGCATTTAGCTCCGTTATTTTCATTTGTAATGTCGAACATTGTTCCACAACGTTCACATTTCTGTAGTATTGGTATCCCTTCATCATTTAATTTAATATGACTATTAGCTTTACGATTAATAAGTGAATTGCTAGTATTCGTAGCTATTCTTTCTGATAGTACTGTTGTTGGAACGTCTACCACATACGTATGTTCTTCTAATATCAATTTTGGATGTACTAATTTCCTAAGACTAGCTTTTAAAGTCTCTGTAGGTTCCCACTTCCACCACACAATACTATCTTTTTTAGTGTCAACAGGTTTTGGTTTAGATAATATGAAATCAACTACAGATTTTTCTTTCTGTTTAACTTTTAAAAAATTTGTCTTGAAAGTATTGATATATGTTAAATTAGTTGACTCTTTCCCCACTTTATATTCAATGATTATTGCTTTTTTCTTAGGTATTTTACAAGAAGGATAATTTCTAATGATTTCTTGATATACCAAATTCACATATCTTTGACGAATTTGTTGAGACACTGGCGCATAAGGTATGATCTTTCTAGGTACTAAATTTATAACATCTCTTTCAGCTGTTGTACTAGGGAGTTTCTGTTTTTTATTGGTAGTTATCGCAGTGGGTATTGATCTTTTCGTTGCCAGTTTAACTATCGAGTCTTTTGTTTCAATCTTCTGTTTAATTATTGGATCTTTTAGTGGAGCTTTCAATTTAATATCCTGATTTATTGATTCAACGAGTTTTCTTGAGTTTTCTTCCTTCTTTATAATGGATATCGATTTTTGTGCATTGGCTACTTTTTCTCGAATGTCATTGTTTAAATCAATGAGACTTTGCTTCGAATGAGAGAAGAAACATTCGGGCAATGAGCAGTTATTCAAATATGGACATGGTATCTTTTTGAAGTATTCATTTTTCAGTTTAAACATAGCCCTTCTTTGTTCTCTTTCTCTCGTTGTCAGCAATTAGCATCTATCTTTTCTTGTTCTATTTTATTATCTCTGTGGTTGATACTTTTTTATTTTTTTTTTCGTCTATACAAAATTATTTCAGTGGGCATGAAAAATAAAATAAAAATAAAAATAAAAATAAAAATAAAAATAAAATTTTTTTATTTTTTTTTCTGGGCTATTCAAAAAAGATAAAAATAAAAATAAGATGTAAACAAATGTTTTCCCTTTAAATATTTCAGGAAACGTCGATAATCAATATATCTATCTATATCACCTATACTACCTACTGATAGTTTGAAATCATAGATATAATATGGCACATACTGAAAGAGACTTTTCAGGATGGTCTTTTAAACATTGTTCAGAATCGTTAACGTCTCAAGACCTTTCAATGGAGAATTTCAAAGCTTCAAATCATTTATTGAAAAATGGTGATGGTAGTAGTAGTCGTAAAAATACTAGAAGTTCGGCTATGTCAAATTTGGTACTTTGTCGTGATGCAGATAAGCTACTGTTACAAGTAGGCGATGCGATTTTATACAATTTCGATTTCGATTTTAATAATCAAACAGATCTGGAAGAGTTGGGGCCTAACCTTGTGGGGTTAATAAACAAAATTGATATGACTTCATTTGATTTTCTTGAAGTAATTGTGTTACGGTTTTATACAAAGAAAGATATTGGAGATATAGATTCAAAACAAGCTAGTACGATTCCGATGATCGATGATCAAAAGGCATGTGAATTATTATTAACGCCTTTACAAACTAAAATAACATTATCATCGATTCTTGGGAAAGTGGATATATCTAATTATAAGCAATATGTTGATCGTAACGTTTTATCTCTTCCTGTGAATAGTATCACTAGTAAAACTTATGTGTGTCATAAAGCTTGTGACACTAAATCGTTAGATTATATCTCTAAAGACTTTGACTATGCAACCGTGAGAAATGAATTAATGATAAATCAATATAAATTCAATTCTTTTATTAAATCTATAATTTACAATCGCGCAAATGTTTCTGATATAGCATCATTTGGCAATAATTCTGTTATAGTGGATGGTGGTAATACTACTCATAGCATTCCTAAAGATAATGATCATTATGATCCTAGAAATTCTAGCAATTCTAATAGTAACGATGTTAAAAGGGGCATAGGAAAATCTTGTAGTGATACGTCTAAATCACCAAAACTGTTATTACCTGATGGGATCCCTAGAGGTCGTGGAAGACCGCGTCTTGATAAAGCATCTGACTCTGAAAATTCTGATAGTAGTTCAACCAGTAGTAAAAAAGGTAGAGAAAGACATCCAAGTGAAAAATCAGTGTCTCCAAAATCTGACAGTGCTACCTCGACGGGTACAAGAGGTCGTGGAAGACCTCCTAGTAATAAACCAAAACAACCAAAACTGTTATTGCCAGATGGGACCCCTAGAGGTCGTGGTAGACCTCGTATTGAAAGAACTGCTGAAGAATTAAAAAACCAATATACAGGCCCACCAAGAAAACGTGGTAGACCTCGTATTGAAAGAGAAGAACCTCCTAAGCCATCAACTCCTCGTAAACGTGGTAGACCTCGTCTTTCATCCATTTCTAATAAAAATGGTTCTCTGTCTGGTGATATTATCACTTCAAATAGCAATGAAGCTAGTCCTGGGAATTCTCTTAGAAGGTCTCAGAGGCAATTAGCCATTCTTAAAAGAAAAGCATATGACAATTCCGATTCTGATTCTACTATGGTTAATAATCCATCTTCTGATTCTAGTTCTGATTCTGATAGCAGTAGCGACTCTGAGAATTCTGATTATTCTGATATTGAAAGTGGATTATATGATTCTGATTCTGATTCTGAAGATTTTGATGACAATGATGATGATTATGAAGCACCTCAATACTGGAGAAAGAAAATGGGTGATAATAAAAGAATTGCCAGAGGTAGAGGTAAAGCTAAAAATAAATCTCCAGCAAAAATAACAAAGAAATCAAAGAGCCAAAAATCAACGCCAAAGATTCCTACAAGAGTTATTGATGCTATTGGTGACAACGATGGCGATAGCAACAAAGAAAATGATAGTGATGATTATTATGACAGTGATGGGGATAGTGATGATAATAAAGTTACTGTCAATAAAAATAATAAGAAGCGTGAAACTCCAAAGAGGAAAAATGTTAAGGATAAATTCTTATTTAAAAATGCTAAAGAATACTTACACACATCTACTTTATTGGCATCATTACCATGTAGGGAAGATAAATTCAGTGAACTTTATTTGACTCTTGAAGATTTAATTAATGGTGAAAACGGAAGATGTATTTATATCAGTGGTACTCCAGGTACTGGTAAAACTGCTACAGTTAGAAAAGTGATTAATGAATTAATGAAAAGATCTAAAAATAACCTGAATAAGCATAAATATGAAAAGTTATTGAAAAGAGCCACTAAGGCTAAAGACAATTTAGTGAAAGGAAGTGGCAGTAAACAAACTAAAAATAAAAAAGCTGGTAAAAAAAATCAGAAAGAATTGAATTATAATAGTATTGAAGAAATTAATAAAGACATTGATCATTATAAAGCAAAACTTAAAGAGTATGATGAAGAAATTGATATCAATAAACCTCTAGAAAAGTTTGATTACTTAGAAATCAATGGTCTTAAATTAATTGCGCCCAATGCATGTTATGAATTATTATGGGAAAAAATCAGTGGGAATAGAGTTACAGCAAATACAGCCAAAAACAATATTGATAATTATTTGGTAGAAAATGCAGATGGTTCAAAGACTGATAGATTACCATTGATTGTATTAATGGACGAAATCGATCAAATTATCACTAGAAATCAAACTATTATGTATAATTTTTTCAATTGGCCAAGTTATAATAACTCAAAACTTATTGTTATTGCAATTGCTAATACTATGGATTTACCTGAAAGAGTCTTAACTAATAAAATCAGTTCTAGATTAGGTTGGGGTGCTAGAATTTTATTTCCAGGTTATTCTCATGATCAATTAGTGAAAATTATTGAAACGAGATTAGACTCTATGAGCAAAACTAATGTCAGTTTAAACAAAGTTCTTAAATTTGAAAAAAGTGCTATTGAATTTGCATCTAGAAAAGTTGCTAGTGTTTCAGGTGATGCTAGACGAGGATTATCTATTTGTAGAAGAGCGGTAGAAATTGCAGAATTTCAATATTTGGAAGAAAGGGAGAAACCACAAAAGGATAATGATGGTAATGCTGCTAAAGAAGATAATAATACTTATTATGTGAAAATCAATCATATTATTAAAGCTATCCAGGAAACTACAAGTTCTCCGGTATCACTCTATACAATGAATTTACCAGTAATGGCGAAAGTATTCCTTGCATCGATATTAAAAAGACAAAAATACTCTGGGTTCTCGGAAAATAAAATGGTTGATTTAATAGATGAAGTTAAAAGAATTTTATCTACTAGTTTCATGAATAGTAGCGATCCTAACCTCAAATGTAAATTGATTAACAATAGAAACTGCTTTAATAGATTTTTAGGTGGTAAAAGTTCAAGTCTTTCAACTAATTTACTTGGGATTGACTTTATTATAAATCAATTAGCAACTGCGGGGATAATCGCTATTGAAGACAATAAAGCAGGTTGTTCTAAATTAATTAAATTATGTTTACTGGAAGATGAAATTTATAATTCTTTACGAAAAGAAAAAATATTTCAAAATATTTTAGGTTAAATAAATAGATAAATACAAAATGAAGAAAAAAAAATATGATTGTTTAAACCGAATTGCATTATTGTTACAAAAAAAATTCAAAAAATAAGGTCCATGTAAGAATATATCTGATAAGTATATAGGATATGTAAATATGATTATTATATAATAATAATAATAATACTAGTAATAATGGTAAAGATTTTCAATTGATTCTAAGTTGTGAGGATGCAGTTTCTCTTGGTTCTAAAATTAAAGACATTTTATATTGTGAGTCAACAGTTGGAGAATCTTTATAACCTTCAGTGATAAATTTTTGAATAGTATCAACAATAATATAAGGATAATTAATAGATTGGTATGCTAGAATATTGCTAATGATTCCCTCCATTTTATAACGTTTATAAAAATTGATCACATTTTGATCACCATTTAAATAATCGGCAGTACCATTCGCAATGAAAGTTAAATCAGTAAGATAAACTCCAACAAATGGAACACAAGGAACCCCAGTGACAGATTTAAGAACTTCTCTATATTCACTAAAATTTCTCTTTGGATTCATTAATCTATTCATATTGCTCAAAACATCTTTCGAACTGTCACTGACTAACGCCCAAGTTTTACGAAGACGATGAATTGGTGATGATGACAAAGAACTGATAATAGCTGTCATCAGCGAAAAATTATTAAATTTACGGCATTGTTCCGCAACATCGATAAAATATTTTAGAGTCTTCGCTCTTTTGTTAATATCATGATGAATAAGAACAACTTGAGACACATAATTAGTCAAATTATTTGAATTGTTAATAAATTCAGTTATATGTTTAGATCCACCAAATGAACCATACTTATTTTTCCAAACTCTTTCTAAACATTGTAAAAGAGTAATTTGTGAATATAATTCAAAATCATAAACGGTTAATTGTCTTGCCAATTCAACATAATCAATATCCAATAATTTCAAACTACCATTCTTACCAACTTCAGGAATAATTGGATCAGGAGCACTTTCAGAAGGCATTGGAACAACTGCATAAGAAATATTGGGGCCGACACCACTAGCGCCTCTTTTAGGAATATTCTTTCCCAGCAATTTAGCTTCAATTTCATTATAAATAATTTTAGAAGATGGGAATTTTTGTTCAATTAAACTCTTGGAAAATCGTGCCCATTTTTCTAACGATTTTCGATCCTTTGAATAAGTATCAATCCAGAATTTTTGTAATAACATTTTCATGACATTAGCACAACGAAGTCTAATTGGGTATGCTTTAGATTTAACCCAATTATCATATTCTTCAAAACTTAAGCCTTCAGGAGCTTCGATATTGAATCTATCTATTAGCATGGTTATCAACTCGCCTGGAGTCATAAAACTTCTAAAAGTTGATAAAAATACTTTATTAAATTGAGGATCAAATGATTCATGATTAGTTAAATGGTTAATTAATGCTTGCTTAGTACCGCCTTTGATTTCACCTTTAGAATCATAATATAAATCATATTCTTCATCAGAATCTAAATACCAAGGTACATCAGGAGATTTCTTCTTTTCTGGTCTATAATTCTTAGTGACAAGGCCATCATCAAATAAATAGGCTCTTTCAGACCCATCGATCTTACGTTCACTAAGATAACGATCAATGTTAATATTATCATTCATGACTCTTTCAGAATAATTAATTAATGATTCTTGTTCATCAACTAATTGATTAATAATGATTAATAAAATATTCAAATTTTCCTTAATTTTGGCAATATTATTTTTAATAGTTTCATCCATATCAGTGAAAATATCATAAGACGTATTATCGAAGAAATTACCATCTAGGCTAAAAATACTACGAAGTTCAATGGCAAGTTTTTTAGCAGTTATCTCTTCGCTACCCTTTGTTCCTCCAACTGGAAGTAGTTCACTAAGAGAATTTTCTTTAATTCTACTGAAAATTGAAGTATCTTCAGTAGTTAATGATTGTACGTCCATAACAAGATTAATAATAGAGTTGTGTAAATCTTGTTTAACTTCAAAATATTCAATGAGTATTGGATATGCAACAGATGCAACTCCTGCGTTATCTAAACCAGTATTATTCACTACACCATTAATAGATGTAGCAGCCTCAGTGACACTATTTTTCATAGATACAGTAGATGATCTCAAACTTTCTTCTTCAGACTTAGCAACAGTAGCTGAACTATTATGAGGCGCTAGTAATGAATTTGCTGAGTTTGATACAGTATTCATTATAGTGTTTGAACCATCGATCGTTGAAGAATTTGCAGTAGTACTAGTAGTGGACACTGGAATACTATTGGCACTGCTACCATGTGTATGACGACTGTCATTACTACCATTATTATTATTAGCTGCTGTTGTCAAATGTTTTGACTGAGGTGCATTGCTACTATTACCAATATTAGCATTATAACGAGAATCTTGGAAAATACTAAAATCTATAGCCTCGAAAATATCCATAATCACATTAGCGCTGCTTAAGGCTTTATAGACACTAGAAATAACGTTCAAGTTACGACTTTCGACATATTTGTTATTAAGCAGAGGTTCCAGAGATACACTTAGGAATGAAAGAACAATATCAAGTTTATCGAAGAAATTTTTAATCATGACGGTTAATGCAGCGTGGTTTTCTCTTGATAAATTAATGGTTTTCTTAACTTGTGGCTCATATCTTTTAAAAAACTCTTCACGGCTCTTGGTAATTTCTTTTGCTTCATGAGGAAAATTTATAGTACGTGAATTAAGTTTAGAATAATTATGAAATTGGATATCCTTATTAGAACTTTGAACTCTAGAGACTTCATCAGGATGTCCGAAAAATGGGTTTTGCCAGCTTCCAGCGCTGTAAAACCCATTGACAAACCTTGGGTAAGACAAAGGCATTGTCATGATATTGGACACATTGTGATCGTCTCTGAGCTTGCAAAATAAAGAATAAATTCCTTCAATGTGAACTTTCATATAACGAGCTTCAATTTTGGTAGCTTTTAAATATTCATTGTTTGAAGCTGATTGGTAACTGCTTTGATCAGAAGCAGAACTGGAACTATCATCATGATCTTTACTTTCATTATTTACAAAAAGTGATGGAAAGTTACCAGGCAATTTAGCTGTTGAAGAACTATTAGCCTTATTTTTATATAGCTCAGTTGAGTTATTATTACTATATGATGTTTGTTGTTGTTGTGGTTGTGGTTGTGGTTGTTGTTGTGGTTGTGATTGTTGTGGTTGTTGTGGTTGTGGTTGTTGTTGTGGTTGTTGTGGTTGTTGTTTTGAATGTTTCTTGACTTCAGTGACACTCAAATAAAGATTACCATTAACACCAATATGTGACATAGTTCTAGTGAGTTTCATTAAACGTCTCTTCATCGTATCTTGCAACCCATATTTGGTCAATATTTGACGATGTAGACGAACATTAGTATGGAGCTGAACGCAAAATCTACCTAAGATATTAAAAATATTGTTGAATTTAGGTTTATCCTTATCAATTAAACTGTTAATAACAAGATCTATAACTGAAAGCATAATATTTTTAAGCCCTTCCATAGTGGCAATATCATTAGGTTGCTCGCAAAAAGTATTAGGTAATTCAGGACCTTGTACTTGAAATTCATTAGGTTTTATTTCAGGACTATTAGTAATAGTTGATGGATTAAAAGTACCGGTTGTTGACGCAGTAGAAGAATTTGATGCGCCTATTGGCGTACTGGGTATTGCAGCAGTAGTAGATACAGTAGAAGTAGTCATTGAATTTTTAGAAGCACTTGATATTGAAGCGCTCTTGGAAGATTGTTGACCACCCTTACTGGAAGGAGATCTAACTTCTGGTGTTGAGCCTCTTTTACTATTATCAATGTTAGTAGTAGCAGTTGCATTATTATTTTCTGTTGAAGAAATATTACTATTGCTACTGATATTGCTAGAGTTATCAGTGTTATACACAGCACCAGTAGCAGTATTTGAAGAACCAATTGAAAGTTTACTCATGTTATTATCTAAAGAGCCCAAGCCAGAACCACTACTAGCAGTAGTTGCTGCGGTGTTACTATTATTGCTATTATTACTACTATGTGAATGTTTCTTAGGTTTATTTTTGAAGAAACTGAAAATTTTCAAAGATCTTTTAGAACTTTCGTCATTACTACCTCCAGAAGCTCTATTCTTTATTGAGTTTAAATCATCCAGATCATTTCTACTTTTACCAGAAGTAACCGAATCTATTAAAGGAAGCTTTTCTGAGAAAGGTAATTCATTACAGTAAACATCTAATTCAGAATTATAATATAGGGTGCGATTATCAGAGCCTGTTTTAGGTAGCCATAATGATTGGTTAGCATTTAAAGACTTTGAACGGATTAAATTCTCTGCATCTTTAATTGATAATAGTTTTGAGCTATTATTGCTTTTGCTATTATTATTATTATTATCATTATTATTAGGAAGAGAAGGAGGAGAAGGAGAACTGTCAGTGGTAGTAGTATTTTTATTATTATTATTATTATTATTATTATTATTATTATTATTGGAGCATGTAGTTTCATTTTCAGATCTTTGGTTATTTGAACCAGTTGAACTTGAATTAATAGTGCTATCAGTTGCTATTGAATATGCAGTAGCTAATGAATTTGAAGTATTCAAAGAATGAGCAGTGACAGAATTATTTCTCATGTATTTCCAATCTTGTTGTTGAGAAAAAGATAAAGAAGATTGCTTGCTAGAAGATAAAGAAGTTTGAAAAAAAGATTGATCTTTAGGATCAGTAGACTCTTGATTAGTATAACTATCGCCACTATTCAAACTTGAAAAATTTTTGGCAGGGATAGCGAATTTTTTTGACAAGTCATAATTCGCAACATTACCAAGGCCAGATTTATCACTAGATTCAGCTAATCTGCATTTAATATAGTCTATAATATCGGTCTTTCTGGTGTATGATTGAGGGACCCAACCACGTACAGGGTTTGATAAAGGGGTAGAATCTTTAAAAATCACACAATCAACCCAACCAGTAGGTGTAGTGGTAAAAGAGTATAAGAATTTGCCCTTAATTAAAGAAAGAATGTTATTATTATCTTGACATGATGATGATATCGTAATTGCAGGATCATAATTATATAATGCAACGAGAATCTCAGAAGGTTTTATAGTCATTTGAACATAATTCGAATAAATTTTTTCAAGGGTGGACGTCAGAAACTCTGTCCCAGCCCAACCTGAGGAATTGTCTGAAGTCATTATGTGATAAAACAACGACTTCTTTGACAACAGTGATTAATATTCAAAACAAATATATTTATAAATATTTCTCAATAAAAGCTGATTGATAATGATATCAAAAAGTTGAGAATGAGAATGAGAATGAGAAAAAAAATTGAGAAAAAAAAATGAGAAAAAAAATGAGAAAAAAAAATAAGCCCAACAAGATGACAGACAAACTTTGAAATAAACAAGAAAAAACCAAGAAGGAAAAAAAATTTAAAGGGAATTAATTATTATAATATCGTATTATATTATTATACTAATATTATTATTAATATATTAAGAATGAATTCAATGATCAAATTAATTGATCTCTACATCTATAGAATTGAAAAGGGAAAGAGAATAAATATATAAAAATTAAACATAAAAATATAAAAAAAGGGAAATAAATGGCGTTCAGTCAATTATTTTTATTTTTTTTTTTTGATATTTTGTTTGATACTTTTTAAAATTTTAAAATTAAAATTAAAATTAAAATTTCTTTCTATCTTTCTTTATTTAGAATAGTACATTATAGTGTAATAATTCTCTGCACACTTGTTGGATTGGTCGTCTCATTTTAGTTTTAGTTTTTTCTCTTAACTATAGGGTTATTCTTAAATATTCCGTCCCATGTCTTTTTTTGATTTTTTCGCATATCGATCAATATATTATAGATTGATTGATGGGGCTATCTTCTCAATGGAATAGAGTACACGGTACTGTACCCTTTAAAATTTTTTTATGTTGACCATAGTAGCTGTTCTTGCTGAACCTTGTATATACGTATCAGTCACGTGCTATATTATACATCTTTTGTCGAGCCGGAATTACGTAAATAAAGGCAGAAAAAAAGATCTTCATGATACTAAACTATTCTTAGTGAGATAATTATAATGATGATAGGCACTATTATACTAGCAAAGTACTCAAAATGTAGATTCTCAGAATCATTGTTTCATTAATAATAATATAATATAATAATATAATATAATATAATAATATAATAATATAATATAATAATATAATAATGATATCATAATAAAAACCATTGTGGGTTATCTTCTTTATTATTAACACTGTATTAAATAAAATACAGCAGTTGTACTAAATAATATATTTCTTCATTGGATAATTGTTACAATCAATGTTTCTCTTTTCTAATTTTTTTACTCAGGACACAGAATGAATGGTACAAACCAAATGTATTAGATTTGATCTTCTCTTTTTGTCTCTTTTTCGCTCTTTTTAAATTAATTAGTTTCAAATGATAAATGGTTAATTACTGCGTCTTGTCTTAATTTTTTCTTATCTCTTTATATTCATTCCTTTTATTATTGTTACTACTACTACTACTATTGGTATTAGTATCCAGTTGGTATTTTATTGAACTTATTTAAAAAAAGTATTCATCGACTTACTTGCAAGTATGGTATAAAATAAAATATATATATATATATGGACAATAAGGATTTTTGAAAGGGACTCGCTCTCAAAAAAAAAAAACAAAGGGGACGAAAAAATAAGAGACAAAAATGATCATTGAAAGTTAAATGAAAAACAAACAGAAAAACAAAAAAAAAAAAAATTGTAGGAAAAATTAATTCATAATTGATTTGGCGGAATATAATAATATTAGTCCATCAATCAACACATACCAGAAAGTGTCTATCAATATCAATATAATAAATGCAATAAATATTAATATAATAATGGCAGGCCTTACTGATTATCTCAATAAAAAATATGTATCTGATGGTAAAAAAATTAAAAAAATTAGCAAGAAGAAAAATAAACTAAATGCAGAAACTATTTCTAAAATATCATCAACAGCTGGAATTATAAATAAAGATACTACCATTAAGGAAACAGACGAAAACTCCAAGTCCGTGGTAATTGAAAATGGTAATGATTTAGCTGTTATAGTAAAAGATTCTAGCATTCAGGACGACAAGCAGCAATTGAAAAGTAGTAATCAACATAATAATGGTAATATTAACATTATTTTGAGAGATGATCCATTATTACTTTTGAACCCAGATTTAAAACCAACCCAGAATAGTTCTAGTAATAATAAATATAAATTATATGATAAACCAGGTCCTTTGAATAGGTTCAATATAACCCCAGGTTGTAGATGGGACGGAGTTGATAGATCCAATGGTTTTGAAAATAAATGGTTCAATTATAATCGATAGCTAATTATAATTACAGAAGAGAAAGAAATGAGATGAACAACGACTGGATAATAATATGATATATATATTTTTAATATCTATTTTTTATTATTATGATAATAATTATAAAATTTTTCATAAGCACAATGATCAAACCCTTTAAAATTTGGATCAATATCCTTAAACATATTTAAAGCTTGAATTGATTTTTTTCCATAATGGCTAGCTAAAGCAACATCGTTATCATGCACCACTGCATCTAAATTATTAATATTTGTATTCATAGTATTTGAACTGAAACTTTTCATTACTGAATCATTACTTATTTTATTAGTATTACTTAATAAAAATCCATTAACCATTTTGGAAGTGGTATCAAATGGAATCATTTTTTTCAATAATTCATAACTAGCTAATGTGAACCCAAATTGTGGTGACGATCTTAATATTCTAGCTGGTCCGCCTTTGAAGAAAGCTTTAACTCCTTCATATTTTAATATTTTAGCTGATGCATCTAATACACCTTTATATTGCAATTCTCCTGGTTTACTTTCTAATTGTAATCTTGTTTTAATAACATCAAATGGTGTAGTTAAATAAGCAGCTGGCATTCCTGCTACTGCACCTGCAGTTAAGACCTGCACAGTACTTATGTCATGATCACTGTGGCCATGGTTTTTCTTAATGAAATATCCTTTTAAATGAGCATAAGTTGGGAAATATATTGCAGAAAATGGGATATCTCTTAATAAACATGCAGCAACACCTTTGTATAATCCAGAGACCCCTAATTCTTTAACAACAGTCATGGCACTTTTTTTAACCATTCCAGGTTCATGAGCTAATAATTGACCTTGGATTTGTAATCTAATTTTAACAATTTCTAAAGGATTTGTAAAGGCCACCTGTGCACCTCCTGCGCAACCCCCAGCAAGAATTTCTGCTGATAAAGGTACTTGCCCCAGAATTGGATCTTTAGTCAATTTTCTAATTAAATCATTAGTACTTAATTTAATTGCCTTCTCTGGAGCAATCCCGATTAGTTGAGGTACTAATCCTGAATATAGTTTCAAAGGTCCGCCTTCCTTTGTGATAATTTTAACAAAACAATCTAAAGAATTTTTATACAATGTATCAGATCTTTGTGCCTGAATTCTTGTTTTAACCATATCAATTGGATAAACCATTGTAGCTCCAACGGCACCAGCGACTGCTCCAAGACCAAAATGATAAATAGATTCAAACACTGAAGAAAAAGTTTCTGAAAAATAGCCTCTAGGCTCAACAACTGCTACTGATTTAGCCACTGATTTAGCTACTCCAGAGATCCAGGGGTCTTCTGATAAAGAAGTAGAAGTATGGTTTTTAAAATATTGACCCAATATTCTAATTTCTTGGCCAGTGAAAGAATTATTAACGTTTAATTCATTAATAAACTGGTTGAACTGTTCATCACTGTTTATTGTTTTATAACGACTTGACAATTCTTTGATTAATGGATACTTGCTTAATAAATTGGTGAATTTTTTAATATTATTAGCGCTATATTCATTTTTCTTTTTATAATCTTCTATTAAAAAATTCAACAATTCTTTACTAATTTTATGAGAATATAAATGATTCATTAATTTTTTGAAATTGTCATGCGAAATTGTACTTCTTTTTTCTTTAGCGAAATATGAATTAACTTTTTGAGCTACTAATTCATTAACAACAAAATTATTTAGATCATCATAATTCATATATGTTCCGATTTCATTATTACTGTTATTATTAATATTATCCCAGTTTAATTCAGTCTTGTGTAATTGTTTTAATACTTTGAAAAATTCATTCGTGTTTATTTTTTCCTCATTTGAAGCGGACATGATGGGTGAAGCTTTTCTCCACGGAGGTAAAAACCAACCTCCGCTTGCATCGCTACTATCACTCTTATTAAATTTATTGAAAAATTTCCAAATGAAATTGAATTGAAAGTTATTATCTTCAAAATTTTTAACAAGATTTAGCCAGTCATCTTTAGTTAAGTATCCTTTGAAATTACCATCACCGATTAAAAAGAAAATTCCAAACTCATCTGGATTTTTCAAAAGTTTTCCATTGCTGCTATTCACCAAATTATTAAACATTATTATGAAATCATCATAATATAGTTTATTATCATTGTTAGCATATAAGTGGAAAAGGTTTCCTAAATGTGTTTCTTTATTAACACTCAGCATTCTATATCATTTACTTTAGTTATCAAAAAAAATTTAAGGAAAAAATTATTAAATAAATAAAAAATCTTTTCTTTTCTTTTTTTTTTCAAAGTTGAGATTTTTGTTTATTTATATTAAAAAATTTTTTTATACTAAATAAATAGATAAAAATAGAAATTACTTTTTTTCAAAAAAAAAAAAAAAAAAAAAAAAAAGAAACACACTATACATACTTAAGCGGCGATATACTCCATGCTTACAATTAAAAACAATAAGGAACCTCTATTACAACTGAACGCACATGAATGATTTTACATACATTTGAGTGTGTGAAAATTTTTGCTATGTTCTCATTTCTTTTCCTTTCTCATTATAATCATCGTCATCGCCTGTTTTAATTTTAGATAGCATGGCTATCATCATCATCATCACAGTCACGGTCACGGTCATTGAAAAAATCACCAACTCAACTAAAAAGTATTAATTATCATTCCTTCTTTTTTTTTGTTTCTTTGTTTGTAACAGTTTCGTTTCGGTTGTTGACTGTCCTTAACGGTAATCAATGTCAACGGAATGGAGTTACTTACTAAAACAGAATACAATACGCAATACAGTTCAAATAATCCAATTAAATTCATTTTTTTTTTTTTTGGTTACGGTTTTGTCCTACATTTGTTTACCAATTCATCGGGACGCCTTCAATAATAATAAAAATGTGGGGTAATTTGCTGCAAGTTATCGGACTCAGCAACAATAGAAAAAATGACACAAAATGATGCGAAAAAATAATATGTCCCTAATTTACTAATAGCACTTATTGAAGGAAATGATTTGATTCAAAGAAAGATGAAAAGAAAATGAAAAGATGAAAAAAAAATTTTATTTTTTAGATATCCGTAATATACAAAACAAAAAAAAAGTATTGTTATAGATATAAACATAGAAACAAAAAATGTCAGGTAGTCCAGGTACGTGCAATGTCTTAAAAATATTCAGCACTCAAAAATAATTTACTAACGAATCTTTTTCTTCTTTCTTTATAGGTGGTTCAGTGAGATGGAGTCCAACTCCTCCAGAAAGAGGATCATTTCCATTAGATCATGATGGTAAGTAATAAATTCCCTTAATACTGTTACTTCTTTTTTTTTTTTTTGTTTTTTTTTATTTTTATTTTACTAACAACATTAATAGGTGATTGCACTTTTCAAATGCAAGAATATTTAAAATGTATGAAATTAGTTAAAGGCAATAATGCTCCTAATTGTCGATTATTAGCGAAAGAATATTTGAAATGTCGTATGGATAATAAATTAATGGATAAATCAGAATGGGATACACTAGGTCTTCCCAAAGACCTGGGGCCCAAAGAGTAATTAATTACAATGATATAATTAGTATCAATAATTTAATTGTGTAAATAGTTTTTCAAGAAATATAAATTAATTAATTAATAAATTATGCATCATCAGTTGGGTTTATTTTTATTTTCTTTTTTGTAATAGAGAAATATTTATATATGCCTACATGCATGATCGCTGTTGTTTTTTTTTTCAACATAAAAATTTTTTTGGATTTTCTTAAATTTTCTTTTTTTTTCAAAAAAAAAAGTATAATAGCATGTAGCTCATATAACTAGAGAGAAAGAGTAAAATAGAATAGAATAGAATAGAATAAAAATAATAGAATAAAAATAATAGAATAAAAATAATAGAATAAAAATAATAGAATAAAAATAATAGAATAATAATAAATAAAAATAAATAAATGGAGTAGGTAAAAAAGAAAAAAGCCAAAAAGCCAAAAAATAGAAAAAAAGATTAGAAAAGGGCTCTTAATAAATAAATATATATAGATTAAAAAAGAACAAGATAAAAGAAAAGGTAAGAGTAATTTAAATCAAATTATATTGGCATCTTAATTGTTGCCAATAATTTTCCATTCTCTTTTTAGCAATTTGAGCTCCAGATAAAGATTTAACAGATTCAGCACCACCTCTATATAAAAGTCTTTTGATATTATCAACAAAAATTTCACTTTTAGCGGCTCCCTTCTTTGTTGTTACTTTTTTAGATTTTTCAATGAATCTTTTAAAAACATTATAATTAACTTTTGAAATTTTAGTATCAAATGGGAATTTCTTACTACAAATTTTTTTAGCCTTGATATAATTATTATAATTGTCAGAAGTTTTCATTTGAATCTTTTCATTCAAATTTTTAGCATTCTTAACAGTTTCACTGAAAAATTCTAGACTTTCTCTTGAAATATCTTGATTAAATTTATTGAATTTCCCGGATAAATCATATTTACCAGCTCTTAAATCTTCTTGGAATTTTTTGCTTGATAAATAGGCCCTCTCGCTTGCACTCAGTAAAGTTTCACCATCAGACCCAATAGGGATATTTTTGATAAACTTAAGAGTATCTTGACTAACTTTTTTAGAATTATCTATAACATGATATTCTCCATTTGCTAATTTAATCACTTCAAGAGATCCCATTTGATAATATTTATTTGCTTGTTCACTGATTTCATTCCCAGTTTTCGCCAAAAATTTAGTGGTTCCTCTTTTGATATCATCAAAATTAACATCTTTGATATCAAAATCCTTAGCACTGTTCAAAAATTTCCTAGATGAATAAACTAGTTTCATAATATTTTCATAATCATAAAATGGTTTATAATATTTCTCCACCGTAATGGTTTCAACTGGGAGTCGAACAGTTTTTGTCACTGTAGTTTCTATGAAAAATGCTGGTTTGGTAGGTTTATCAGCAGGTACAAAAACATCCGTTGGTGCTGAATTTGTAATTATTGAATTATCAAGCATATAGAAATATAACTTAAAACCTTCAATTAAAATTAAACCAAAAACAAAGAGACTGATTTGAAGTTTTAGTATGGAAGGAGGGGTATTATTTATAGCAGTTTTAAAATCAGCGTAAATTTTATTATAAAATTTACTGGTTAATTTTTTGTTACTATCATTATTTTTACTATCTAAATTATTACTGTTAGTATTAACGGTTTCTGATTTAGTATTGCTAGTGGCAGAGGCGGTGGAGGTCTCAGAATTAACAGATGATTTATTTAAGTCTCTATCTTTTTTATTGGAGTTTAAACTTATTCTAGGAACCTGGAAATAATCAAACAATTCATCATTAACAAATTTACCAACTTGATTAGATTTTTCCTTTACAAAATCTTTAGCTCTTTGCCCAGCTGATGATACAGTATTAACAGCAATTGAAGATTGACCATCAGATAATGATGAAGGCGATGGTGTTTCAAGAGTAGTAGTACTTTCAGTTGCTAATGATGTCAAAGTATTAGCACCAGTGGCAGCAGCAGCTTCTTCACCAATATTTTTGTCTTCTTCTTCCCAGTCAGAAAGTAAATTAGTAGCATCATTATTAGAATTGGTATTTTCTCTTGGTTTCAATTTTGATTTTGATTGTTTAAGAGTAGCAGCTGAATCAGTAACGCTTTCTTTAGTTCCACTTTTAGCAAGTTCTTCTTCTTCTTCTTCTTCTTCTTCTTCTTCGGCAATATTAATATTGATCTCTTCAGAAGAAGTTGATCTAGTGTCATCATCAGTTAAAATGAATGCCCAAGATTTATCTTCATCATTGCTATTACTAGCATTGTTTTTATCTTCATCCAGTAATTCAAAAGTTGATGATGGGGTGTCGTCACCTATATCAGGATTATTGACCATTTTTGAGGAAATATTGGTATTCTCTTCCTTATCATTAGCTGACATAGTTGCGTTTTAAAATTATAAGTCTGTGTTACTTTATTGTTATTAGTATAATTTAGTCTTGGTGTTGCTTTTTCTTTTTTATTTTTGGTGTGTGTTTCTTGTAACAAATAAATCAAAAAAAAATAAAAATTTTGATTATCCAGAATTATTATTTTTTTAAAAATAATTAATAAAAGATGCAATAATTAATATGGTGGCAAAAGATAATAATTAATAAAATAAAATAAAAAATAATTTTTGAAAAGAGGGAGACAAGCTCATCTCTTCTGTCGGATAAAAAAAATAAGGAGTTAAAAAGCAAAATAAAACAAAATAGAATAAAAAAAACTCTAATTGATAGATCAATGATGAGCTAAATAAATAGCACTACTATGGTACTTACTACACTGGAGATTCATATATAACTGATAATGATTATTTATCACTATAAATAATAGTGCATTCCTCTATATATTTGTATATCTATTTATTTTTTTAAATAAAATTCCTCTATATTGTTATATATATTAATGATTAATAGTGTCTTCTCATGGATAGTAAGTAAAATGAGTGGGTTTTTTTCATCAGGAGAATTTTAGTACTGTTTTACTTTATCTTTTTTTTTTTTATTATCTCAATGATAAAGAATCTTTTTTTTAGGATACTAATTACTATATAGATATAGATAGATAAAAAGAGACGTGGAAAGTGATAGAAATAAAAATAAAAATACATGATTAGAAAGTAGAATTACATTTAACAAGAAAGAAATAGGAAAATAGGAAAATAACATAATAAATAAAACCAAATGGATTGATTTTGGTTAAGTTATTGCTGGTGTTGTTATAATGGTGGTGAATATGTATCACATGATTTATTGATTGATTATTACTCAAGTAACATATATTTTTTATCTATTAATGAAATAGGATAAAGTTTTTTATTTTTTGACCATTCTTTAATCTTTGATTTAACTATTACAATATCTAATTTTTGATCACTAGCCTTTTCGGATAGCATTAAAGCATTCATATTTTCAAGAGCCAAGATCACATCTTCTTGTCTAAACCCAGTTAATCTTGAAATATCATCAATAGTTATATCTTTCAAGTTTGCAAAATTTCCAATTAAAAATTCATAAGCTAAATATTTACTCCAATAATTAATATAGCTAACATATCCAAAAGTTGATAATGGATGTTCAGGCCCTGATATTATTCCTTGATATCTTGATAATTCATATGAGAAATCTATTAATAATGTTCCTAGTTTCCTCTTTTGATAATGAGGGAATACACAGATACAACCTAAATTATTTTCGTCCCAACATTGTAATATTTCTTTGGAGAAATATCCCATTGGTAATTGTTTCCCTTCAACGTCACCATAAACCACGTAGAAATCAAACCCTTCTACCGAGAAAAAAATTGATTTATTATCAAGAAATAGTTTGGCAAATAAACATAATGACTGACAAAATAATTCATGTCTTGATCCTTTGATTTTTCTGATTGTATAATTGCTGTCTTTGTACTTTATTTTCCCTGGTAATTTTTTAGCATATCGGCAACATGCCAGATGTTTCTCCATATCATTTGAATTTCTAGAATATTTAAAACAATATTCACAAATAAATAATTTATTTATCCATATATCTGATGGAGGTTTTTTATTTATTTTCTTTAATTTGTTATCCAAATAAGTATATTCAATCCCTAAATTTTTGCAATCTGCACCAAAGTATAATGATGATCCATACCATGTTTTAAATTCCACTTCACCTATTTGAACTAAATCTATATTTCGAGTCTCTATTACACCATAAAGATTTTCTTTATCCGTATCATCATCATTCATATTCATATATCAATACATTATTCGTCAATATATATATACATATATATATATATATAATTTATAATTTATAATTTATATTTATATAATTGTTTTCTAAATATCTGTCATTTGATGGTATTTATATAAATTCTTTTTCAATTTTTTTATTATTTTGAAGTCGCGTCAAGAGGATAAAAAAATTTTTTTTCTTAAAAATGTACATTTTCTATTAAAAGCCCGCTACCAACAACAAATAAAAACAGAAAAACAAAAACAAAAAAAAGTTATGTGTATATATTTACCTAGTATATATTATATATAATTATAATTAAGATACAATTGTTTGGGTTTTTAGCTTAGAAGCATTATTGGAATACTTAAATCCTTGTATTCCAAGATAATAACCAATTGTGAAAGATACACCTATAACTATTATTAAAATTTGAGGGGTTATATTTAGTTTTATTTGTTCATCAGTATCAGTATTATTTTTCATTTGATCTAATCTTTTTTTAGTTGATGATTTAATCATTATCGATCCAGATTTATTTGATTCTAAATCTCTATCAAGAATATTATTATTATTATCATTATTATTATCATCATTTTCTAATATTTTCTTTTCTTTGAAAATAATATTGTTATTGCCGCTGGCGCTATTAATAACTTGTGATTGTAATTGCAGTTGTTCTTGTGATAATCTAGTTTCCAGCATTCTACTATTATGGTTATTCAATATTGTTGTTAATGAATCATCAAGCATTTTATCATTTGGTGATAATTTTGATATTGATATATCACTATGAGATATAGCTGAAGAATTTAACTCATGTGGTTGTGGTAAAGACATCTGCGGCTGACATTGAGATTGTAACTGATGATAATCTTTACTCATTGATCCACTACAATATTTCCCTCTATTTTTATTAAAATCTATCCAAGAACTTTCTGTAGAATATAATTCATTATCTTCTGGATAATTGAATATATCAGATTGATCTAACTCATCATCGTGAAGGTAAACGTCTCTTTCAGCATTTCTACTCCATTTTTCGAAAGTCTGCTGTTCATCAGAATTAGAGTATATTGGTTTCAAGTTTGATGGCATTATAAAATAATTAATTATGTAAATATTTTTTATTTTATATTTGCTTTATTTAGTTATAAATTTGGTGATTGTTGTGGGGGTGAAGGTAAAAATAAAAAAGAGAAAAGGAAAAAAAAAAGAAAAATATCTGGGGATATCTCAATGTTTAAATAGTAAAAGAAAATATAAATAAAAAATAATAAAAAACGATAATATGATTTCAAAATATGATATATGATCTATTAATAAATAAATATCGAATGTACTGTCAAGATATTTATTTATTCATATAGATATGTAACATTCAAGTATATATTTTATTATTTATATATAAATATTTAAAGAGAGAAAGTATATTAATTAATAGGTTTTTTTTTTTTTTCCAATTTTTTTTGTCATCTCATCTCACATTTTTGCCATCTTTTTCTAGTAAGTGACAGCATCTCCGATTTCTTTAGCATATGATAGCCTAGACAACAAAACAAAATGATCAATGTTTTTTTTTTTTTTTTTTTTTTTTTTTTTTTAAAACCATGTATTGATTGAATATACTTTATAAATACTTTTGGGGCTATGATATACAAATATATATCATTATGTATGTTTATCCCAACCATATGCTTTTGCAAGCTTTCTATGAAGATGTTGTTTAGCTGTGATAATTTCACGATTTTCGTTATTTCCTATTAATTTACTAGGTATTGGTTCTAATAAAGTATCTTCATTAGGATGTAAGAAAAATACAATTGAATATCTGTCTTCATTCTTTTCAATCATCTCTTGAGGAAACTTAACTCTATGAAGTGTAGATTTTAATAGCCCATTGGTCCAATATGATAATTGATCACCAATGTTAACAATTAACAATGGGGCAGAATTTGGGTATTTGGATTCTAAAAACGGTACTAATTCCCACCTTTTAGAATTATAAGAATAAACTTCTAGCCCTGGTAAACCCTTTAATTGAAATAATAAAGTCATCGCACCATAATCGGTGTGCGCCCCTGCTCTTATTCCATTTGGATCTAAATCTTTCAACACTGATGGATATCGAATCATTCTTAATGCTGACCCACTAGGCTTATCAGGTTTTTGTCTTTTATTGAACCAGTCTGGATCTATTTCTAAACCAATTGCAAATAATTTTAATATTTTTTGATTTAATTTAAATAATTTTAAACAATTCTTACTCAATATTTCTACATTATTAGAGTCATTAAATACAGTCTCTGGAAGTTTTTGATTTGGTAATCCTGTTAAAAAATTCAATTTTCCGAAATTAAATGCTTCTTTAGGATCAGTCTCTTGTTTACTTGGATCTAAGTTTTCACTATGAAAATCTGTATATCCTACATTATTTTCTTCATCTGATATCTTATATTTTTGCTTTTCTTCCTTTGATAAAGAAAAACATTTATATGATAAATCAAATAATTCGTCAACTTCTTCTTGAGAATATCCATGCCCTTCAATGAATAAAAATCCTTGATTTATAGCTGCAGCTAACAATTGTTTGGAAGTTTTTTCCTCATCAGTACCAGATATATCAACGATTTCTAATTCTGCATTTGATATCATTCTTTTTCTTGTATATATATTTTTAATTGTTTATTCTTTATAATGTTTGTCAAAATCGAAGTTAGTTGAAAAAAATTCATCTCAAACTTGGTCTTTTTTTCTTTTTTCCTTATCATAATTTTTTCCTCATCATAATTTTCTTTTTTTCTGTTTTTTTTTTTTATTTATCAAGAATATAGAAACTTATCTACATTTCTATTAACAGCCTCAAATGTATTGGATTTAGTGAATGTATTAATTGATTATAAATAATAAAAATTGCATGATCAACATTAGCAAATAGCTCAACATAAAGCTCAATTTATTGGTGATAATTCTTGTAAGAAACCTATTTGAAAATTAAACGTAAGGAAAAGTAGGTAACTATTTTTCTCATGTCGATGGAATTATTTTTTACCGAAGCATCAATTTCTAAACTTTTTCCAATTTATTTTGGGAATGTATTTTTATAACTTAATTCATCATAAAATAGTTTTTTTAATTATTAACAAAATTTAAAACTTTCAGCAATGGATCTCTTGGTTCTCGCATCGATGAAGAACGCAGCGAATTGCGATAAGTAATATGAATTGCAAATTTTCGTCAATCATCGAACCTTTGAACGCATATCGCACTCTTTAGTATTCTGGAGAGTATGAGACGGTTCGAGTTTTTAATGGCATCTTTATAATCAATCTAACTAACGTTAGATTCATTAGTAGAGTTTTAAAACTCTGAAAATGCTCTAACTCTTTCTCCAAAGAAAGCATAAGTAGTTCTGACACCTTCCATATTATTTATTATATTATATTATTGATACATCTAAAGAAGAATCAGAATTAAACCTTCCATATTATTTATTATATTATATTATTGATACATCTAAAGAAGAATCAGAATTAAAAAGTCATACGTCGTTTTTAACTTTTGCATTTTAAATAGATTACAAATGTTGTTATGTACGCACATATTTTATTCATATTTTATTCACGATAAGTTTTGGTATTTCAATGTTAGTGTTTGATAATAAACCTAAAAAGGTGATTTTAAATTTGTACAACTGCTTTCCCTATCTATAAATATTAAGCTATTTACTACCAATTTGAAAAGTAGTATTGATGGTTTAAGTTATATAATTCATCGCATATTAGATAGTATTATAAACGAATTTTTGAAATGATGAGTGACTATTACTCATGTGTTATCAATCAACACTATAGTCATATTTCAATACCACAGTAATATACAACAATATTCCTTTTTATTTTATTTTATTTTATTTATATTCGTACAAATTACAACATTACACGCAAAGTTACAGATATAAATGATAAATTTCTATAATTAAGTTAGTCTATAGTCTATGAAAAAAAAGAAAGATGAACATAATTCACGAAAATAAAATGCCAAATACTTCCCATGAATATGGATAGGTATTAATAAAACCAATGAATTATAATAAGTACTATAAAATTCATAAATCAGAAAAAAAAAGCACTTTTTTAAAATAAAAAAAATATTCCGATACCGGGAGTCGAACCCGGGTCTGCTCGGTGAAAGCGAACCGTGCTAGCCGTTACACTATATCGGATAATTGTTGATACCTTAAATTATTATTTTATAACTTATAATTACATATAACAATGTTTTTTTAATGCTAATAACACTATTAAACCACTTTTTATATTATTAATATAGTTACTATTTTTCACTATCTAAATTATGTCTTTTATTGATTACCTCACTTATTTGTTTTTTTTTTTTCTTCTTTCCGACAAGATAAATAAACAAAATCAATCAAGTCTCAGTAAATAGTCTCAAAGGTAATGTCGTAACCCGCTTATCACAATACTGGAATCATCTAAAAAAATCGAACCATATAAAAAGACCAAAGATATTGGAAAACCGACATTGCATGAAGAGCAAAATGAAAAAGAATCAATGAAATAAAATTAAATATAAATAGGATTGATTTCCATCATATTTTTAATTAATGTTATTTATTTCTGTCGTAATAAGGTGTTTGTTTAACAAACAAATATTGTTATAATGTTGTTTTGTTTAACAAACAGGTAAAGTTTATATTTAGATAAAGTTGTTAGAAATGAAATAAAATGTATTAGAGATTATGTAGATAGTTATTC
>JAJMHY010000018.1:192273-251061 GCA_030583325.1 Saccharomycopsis selenospora
ATCAATCATATTTATATTCGACTTTATGTTGTAGGTTCTATTTTACTTTATCTTCAATCAATGTAGGTTTCCACGTTTATGATCTTTCTAGTAGATTCTTATGAGTCGTTGTTATGAGTCATTATTGTTATATTGATTATTACTGTTGATTATTAATATTGATTATTCATATTGATTAATAATATTGATTATTAATATTCATTATTAATATTGATTACTCATATTGATTATTAATATTGATTACTCATATTGTGACCAGCAGGTTACGACAATTTCTATTTTATTTATTATATATAAAATGATAAATTATATAGGACAGATATAAAAATGTACTATTTACATAATTATTAAATACATTTTTTCTTTATTTCTTATTTTCTGATTAAGTAACTTGTGTATTAATGTCATAACCTGCTGCTGGTCACAATTTTAGAAGATCAATATTAGAAAATCAATATTTACAAACTACTGGAATATTCTAGAAGATATATATTTAGAAGTTGTTGGGAACATCTTAGTCGCGATATTAGAATATATGTATATTAAGAATAAACGGATATTATCAACCATATATCAATAATAATACCTCATAAGAATCTTCTAAAAAGAGTAGAATCATGGAAGCCTACGTTGATTGAAGATAAAACGAAATAGATATAAATCTACTATGAATATGATTGATTTCGAACATATTTTAATTTTATTTTATTTAATTCTATTTTATTTATTTTATTTAATTATATACAGAAGATATATAGAAAAATAGTTATAGAAGAATACTAATAACTATCCGCATAATCTGTAATACATTTTATTCCATTTCTAACAACTTTATCCAAATATAAACTTAACCTGTTTGTTAAACAAAACATTATAACAATATTAGTTTGTTAAACAAACACCCTATCACAATAATTAACATAAGAAATTCTATTATATTAATAAATAATAAATTATATTGGTATTAATAATAGTATTTCATTAAAGAAATTATTGATTCTTTTAGTATTATTTTTTAACTTTTTATTTTTTGATACTTATTTGAAAGTTATCTCATTAAAAAAAAAAAAAAAAAAAAAAACTAAGATAAAAACCATAAGAGTAATAATAAATAAAAATATAAAAAAGAAATCTTTAAATTGATTAAAATTTATTTAGTTTAAACCAAAATACTTATAAATATTAGATGTTTAAAGTTATCGTTTTATTTACATTATTATTCATGCAATGTTGAATAATTTTTTGTTGTTGTATCATGTGATATATATATATTTTTAATTTTTGAAATTTTTGAGAAAAAAGAGAACATGAAAAATAAATGGAAAAAAAAAACAATTTGCAACATATTTTTTTATTTTTTTTTTGCGTTGACTATTAATAAATATACAATTCAATATTAATTGTTATAAGAAAGAAAATTATGGGTAAATCTGACTATTTAAAAAAAATTCTTGGTGAAGAGAAATTCAAAGAAATTCAAAATTCCAAAGTATTACTAGTAGGGGCAGGAGGAATTGGTTGTGAATTATTAAAGGATTTAGTATTGATGGGATACGGGGAAATTCACATAGTTGATTTAGATACCATTGATTTAAGTAATCTAAACAGACAATTCTTATTCCGCCATAAAGATATTAAAAAACCAAAATCTTTAACAGCGGTTGCTGCTGTTGAAGCATTCAATTTCCATAATTCTAAATTACTTCCCTATATGGCTAACATAATGGATACCTCAAAATTCCCATTATCCTGGTTTAATCAATTTAAATTCGTATTTAACGCCCTTGATAACATTGAAGCTAGAAGTTATGTTAACAAAATGTGCTTATTCTTAAAAAAACCAGTAATTGAAAGTGGTACTACTGGTTTTAATGGTCAAATCAATCCTATTTTCCCTTACAAAACTGAATGTTATGAATGTACTACCAAGGAAACTCCAAAGACTTTTCCCGTATGTACTATTAGATCAATGCCATCTCAACCTGTTCATTGTGTGACTTGGGCCAAAAATTATTTGTTTAGTCAATTATTCGGTGAACAAGAAGAACCAAATTTTAATCCTAAAGATTTAGGTACTAGTAATCAAGAAGAAATTAATAATTTGATTGAAGAACAAAATGAACTAATAGATTTAAGAAAAATAATCACTGATAGTGACAATTTCTATGATAATGTTATTGAAAAAATCTTTGTTAAAGATATTGAAAAATTATTAAGATTGGATGATCTTTGGAAAACTAAACAAAAACCAGAAGTCTTAAAGTGGAATAATGCTATCAAGGAAGAAATTTCAAAGATTACTGATAGTGATATTTCAAAAGGTCAAGATGTTTGGGAAATTGAAAAATTTATTTATCTTTTAATTAAAAGTATTAAAGCTTTACAAAAGAGAATTGTCACAGAAAAAGTTATCAATTTTGATAAAGATGATGAAGATACTTTAGATTTTGTCGTTGCTGCTACCAATATTAGATCCCATATTTTCCATATACCATTGAAATCTAAATTTGATATCAAACAAATAGCTGGTAACATTATTCCTGCAATTGCTACTACAAACTCAATAATATCAGGTTTTAGTGCGCTACTGTCACTTTTCATGTTTACTAAAGATCCAATAGCATCAAGTAAAATGGTTTATACTTTCCAAGATTCAACTCATTTTATGTCAACATCAAATCTTTACCCACCAAGTGAAAAATGCAAGGCTTGCCCTATTCCAAGAACGTCTATTAAAATAAATTTGCAAGATGACACCATAAAATTGTCTGATGTTATCGAAACAATAATTGAAAAACTTAAATTTCCTAGTGAAGAAATCTCTTTAGTATTAGGTAAAGATAAATTAATTTATGATATAGATTTTGATGATAATTTAACAGTTAAACTATCAAAGTTAGGATTTAAAGAAGGCGAAATATTACTTATTAATGATGATACAGATAAAAAATCAAGTGTTGAGTTATACATAGAAAGTTTCGATGATGGTAAAGTATATCTTGAAGAAATTGAAATTCCAGATAAAGTCATCTCCGAAGAAAAATCTAAGGAACAAGAGAGTGAAGAATATAAATTAGAAAATGCTATTGTAGTTGATGATGGTGATGAACTAGAAATATTAACAGAAGAAACTGAAACTGCCCCTAAAACTAGCACCAAGAGATCCAATGATGAAGTAACATCTACTGAAGAAAAAGATAATGTCAAAAAGCAAAAAGTTGAAGAACAAAAAACTGATACTTAAATTAAAAAAAATTTTTTTTATAGAAAAAATTAATATATAGAAAAAATTAATATATGAAACCTAACTGTATGATGATATTGTTGTAGTTTTATTATTATTCTCAATATTATGGATTGCTACTATTACTATTACTATTGTAAAAATAGGAAAAACAAAAAGAAGAAATAAAAGAGGCAAGGAGAAGAAAATAAAATTACTTAATTATTTAATTACTGTTCACTTTTTTCTTTTTCACTATCATCATCTTCACGGTAAACTAAACGCAAATATTGAAAATAGTCATCCATAAGTGAAGAGACACCATTCTTATCACTGGAATATAATGCATAAACTTGATATTTAATTTTAGTTAAACCATTTTCTTCAATTAATCCCTTTAAAGCATCTAATACTAAGATATCAAATTCACGGTACCATCTATGGTTCCAAACAGCTAATTTAACAGCAGCATCTAAGATTTTTTCATTCAAAATCAGAATCTTCTTCTGAATTTGATGAAGTGATAATTGTTTCTTAACACCATTAATAGAACCTTTACCGTTACTACTTTTGCTACTTGCAAATGAATGTTTCATTAGTTCTTTCTTTTCATTCTGATGGTAGATTAATAATTTTTTAGTTGAATTGACGCTAAATCTCCCACTTAAAGCATTCGTGAAAGCGCCAGAGGCTTCTTTATATTTATGTAATCGATAAGCAACAGAACCTAATAATTCCCATTCTAAAGTATTCTTCTTATATAATAATCTTTGAGATTGGAAATGAATGAACTCAGCTTGCCACATTTTAAAGGCTCTCAAATCTTCATAAAGTAACATGAATAAGTTATCTAACCATCTTTCACACAATCTTTTCTTCTTGAAAGCTTCTAATACAGATGTTTCCTCACTACGAAGAGTACTGTCACTTTTGTTGTCACTATTGTTACCATTTGCTTTACTATTATTACCATTATTTTCTTTATTAACAGATACTGATTTATCCTTTTTATATTCTTCTTCCATAACGAAAACTTTAGCTCTATATTTCAATAACTGTTCCCAACCAGTCTTTTGAACAATTTCAGTTAATAATTCATAAGCTTTAGAAAATGTAGATTTTAAATTAGCTGATGGTAAATTGAGCAAGTTAGGATCAACAGATTCATGTTCTATAGCAACATCTTGAGCATTAAGACTAGAAACATCTTCTAAAGTGGCATCAATTGGTAGTGGTAAATGCATTTGCTCTGGAGTAGCAGCAACAACTCTACGAAGATGAAACTTATCTTTGTGTGGAATCATTGGACATGAATTCAAAGTTAAAAGAGCATTTTCAAAATCACCAATTGCAGTATAAACTCTTACCAACATAGCCCATGGTTTAAATTCCGAAGGTAATGCAGTTACAGCATGTGAGGCACAATTTAACGCTAAATCGTACCTTTCCTTTTCAAGACAGAATTGCGCTTGTAATAAAAGTAATTCAGCATCTCTTGGTCTTTCTTTAACAGCCTCATATAAAATATTTATAGCTTTGATTTCTTCATCTTTCAATAATGTGGCCTTCGCAATAAGACTTTTAACGACATGATCTTTCTCACTTAAACGGTTTAGTATCTCGATACCATAGTCATATCGATTGGTTAATTTTAATGTAGTTAAAAAACAGTCAACTAAATAATTGGAATCTAAGGTTGGTGTTTGAACATCAACATCACAACCTAATTCTATACCATCAAAAAACAAAATTTCAAACGCATCTAAAAATTGTTTGGCTAAGTCTAAAGTGACAAATGGATTAATATTTCTACATTCAACAACAGGGTTAATTTCGTCATCTCCGTCATCTGCACTCAAAAGTGATCTAATAACTGCTGATGCAAAAGTTTCAAGCCATAATCTATCAGTTTCTTGTACTGGTTCTCCCTTTGAATCAATTATAATAGTTTCAACTTTACCTGGTAAATGAGCGGTAACTCTAACATCGACTTTCGAAAAACAGTTGTAAACACAATAAGTGGCTTCTTGAACTTTCCAATGTCTAGGTTTACCAAACCATACTTGTGGACTAGAACCAATAACATTAGCAATTGAATTAAGATGGGCTGCTATTGAAGATGAACTTGTGCAATCAACTCCTGTATAATATAAAAATGTACTTATCGACTGTTTTTGATTTGAATTATGTTTCAATAAATTAACAAGATCTGGTGGCCCTAATTCTGGGAAATTTTTTATTCTTTCTGTTCTTTCTTGAAGACAGAACCCTGGTTCATTTTCTTTGACTTCAGGAATAGATCCTTGAGATACCAACATATTTTTCAATATTAATTAAAACAATCCAATGATGTAAATATTATTTACTTATGTTATAAATTAGTCCCAACAAAAAATATTAATTTTCAGTTAATATTAATATAATTGCTTATTTATAAATATAAATATATATTTATATTTATATTAATTTACTGACGAGGATTTGAATTTAGATCAATTAAAAGATTCTTTAGGTTTTATTCTGGTTATAAATTTATTTATATTTCAAGATTTGGTTGATTGATTGACGTTTTTCTTATTTTTTTTTATTTTCATTTTTCTCCTAATAAAACTTTTACAGTTGCCTGGTTTTTAGCAATATTTTCACATATTTTATATAATTTTACCCTACAAGGAGCCTTTTACCTAACACGTTAAAAGTTAACAAACTTAGCATGTACATATTCTCGGATAACGATCAACCCAAGGACTTGCCTCAGCCTTAACAGTTAAATATAAAATAATAGTAAACATCAATAGTTACTAAGTAATTTACAAGCAATATATATAATGTATTACAATATAAGATTTTTTTTTTTTTTTTGATAATTTAAAACAAGTTTATTTAATTTTTTTATTTGTTATTTGTATGACCTGAAAAAAAGAACTATACATATTAAGAAGAAATATATAAGAAAAAATTAAATATAAGAACCCTGTTTATATTAAAATTTTTCTTATTAATTAGATAATTTCTTGTTAGCTTATAATTTATCATAATATTCTTCGTAACCTGGAACTTCAGCTTTCATACCACGACGTTTTCTAGAAGCAGTAACAATGGCACCGGCTTTAGAAGTTGGATCAAGAGGATCATCGGTAAGAGAAGACCAATGATCAAAGACCATCTGTGGGAAAGCTTGACCACCAGTAGCTTGTCTTAAATCAGTGGTGAAACCAAATGATTCATTAACTGGTAAGTAAGCTTTAACAGTGAATAATGGAGTACCTGGTCTTTGTTCTTCAGAAATAACTTGACCTCTCTTTCTGTTTAAGACAGAGTAAATACCACCAATAGCGTTTTCTGGACATTGAATTTCAACTAAGAAAACTGGTTCTTGAATTCTTGGTTCAGCTAATAAGACAGCAGCGTAAGTAGCTCTTCTCATAGTTGGGATGATTTGACCACCACCTCTGTGGATAGCATCAGCATGTAAAGTAACATCTAAAATGTTAGCTCTAACAGATCTCATGTTTTCACCAAAGACTGGACCTTCCTTGGTGGCCCATTGCCAAGCAGCAACAACGGAATCTTTAATTTCGTTCAAGTATTGAACAGCCTTGGTTTGATCAACAACCAAGTTAGGACCAGTACCTTCTGGACCGAAACACCAAATCTTTCTAGCATCAGTGACATCCCAACCGAATTCATCAGCCATGATTCTAGCTCTGGCTTTGAAATCATCTCTTGGGTTAATTTTACCAGATTCAATAGCTAAGGAAACTTCTTCATCAATTGGAGAAGCTTCTAAGTAAATTCTGTTATGCTTGTTTGGAGATTTAGATAAAGCGGTCATAGAAGATTTAGATTCAACAGTTTCTCTGTAAGAAACAACTGGATCAGATTTCTTTAATGGAACACCAGCGTGATCATTTTCTAAATCAGATAAACAAATTTCCAAATGTAATTCACCGGTACAAGCAACAATATGTTCACCGGATTCAGACATTGAGGTAACGACACAAGGATCGGATTTGGATAAACGTTTCAAACCTTCAACTAATTTTGGTAAATCGTTAGCGTTCTTAACTTCAACAGCAACTTGAACAACTGGGGAAACAGAGAATTTCATAACCTTTAAGTTGTAAGCGTCATCAGAGGTGGTTAAAGTACCAGATTTCAATAAGAATTGATCGATACCAACTAAACCAACAATATTACCAGCTGGACAATCATCAATTGGTTCAACGAATCTACCCATCATAAGAACAGTTCTTTGGATAGCTTTGATGAATAAATCATCTTTCTTACCTGGAACGTAATTTGGACCTTGAATTCTAACTTTCAAACCAGATCTAACAGTACCAGCGAAAACACGACCGAAGGCGTAGAATCTACCTTTATCAGAGGTTGGGACCATTTTAGAGACGTAGAACATTAAGTCAGCTTTTGGATCACATTTTTGGATAGCAATACAGTGAGCATCATCAGATGGGCCTTCGTATAAAGTCTCAGCTCTGTAAGCTTGAGCAGTAACTGGAGATGGTAAGTGAATGATAATCATTTCTAATAAAGCATCAGCAGCTGGTAAGAATTTTCTCATAACGAGTTTTAATAATGGTTTACCTTCTAATTCTTTTTCATCACCTTTTAAGACAATATCCAATTTTTCTAACAAAGTTGGAATTTCGTCCTTCTTAAAGTTAGTGATAGCATTGAATAATCTGAAGATAGGATCTAAGACGAACATGTTGAAAGCTCTTTCTAATGGCTTACCTTTTTCATCTCTATCTTTCTTAGACCATTTCTTGGTCTTTGGGTTGAAGAAAGAATCACCCCATAATCTCTTCATCATTTTTTCTCTGTCAACACCGAATTTCTTAGCGTATCTGGTAGCAAATTGTCTAACAGTGAAAGCCCATCCATGTAAACCAGAACCGAAAGCAACAGTACCGTGATCTGGGTAAACTTGAACATCACCTAAAGATTCATCAACATAAGTAGCAATGATAACGTTAACAGATTCAACAGTTCTAGCAAAAGATTGATATAAATCTTCTTTAGTAACTTGTAATTCTAATAAAGCTCTGTCAACTTTGTTAATGATAACAACTGGTTTAATTCTTTCACCTAAAGATTGTCTTAAAACGGTTTCAGTTTGGACACAGACACCTTCAACACAATCAACAACAACTAAAGCACCATCAGTAACTCTTAAAGCAGCAGTGACTTCTGAGGAGAAATCAACGTGACCTGGGGAATCAATCAAGTTAATCAAGAATTTGTTACCTTGAGTCTTTTGCTTAATTTCTTTAACATCTTCATCAGTCATTTGAGAATATAAAGAAATAGCGGTAGATTTAATAGTGATACCTCTTTCTTGTTCATCTTTTCTAGTATCGGTGAAACGAGCTTCACCAGCTTTAGCAGCGGAAATAATACCAGCTCTTTGGACTAAAGAATCGGTTAAAGTAGATTTACCATGATCGACATGGGCAATAACGGACATGTTACGGACGTTGGTAACAACATCCATAAGAGCACGGATTTCTTCAACAGTGAAAGCAACTAAAGTAAATCATGTTAGTAAAAAAATTCACACAAAAAATTAAAAGGGATATAACCAACTAAAAGGGAAAATAATTAAGAATCAAAAAAATTAAAATCAATGATTACCTCTTTAATTTTTCTGAATACATTGATTACTAATATATACTTTAATTTAGCAATTGATTTGAATATCATTCATTATTATTTTTTAGATAATCTTATCCCATTTTAAAAGGGCTGATGAATGATATTAAAATGAAAAATATTCAATCTCAATAACCTCAAAGTATAATAAAAAATAAAATCACATATATATCTGATATTAGTAATGATTGATATACATACCCATCTTGAAATGTTAATATTTAATTATTTGTTATAAAAACTAATATGGTTTTAATGATACAACTAGAATAGAAAAGATAGATATACAAAAGAAAGAAGAAGACAAAAAAGAAAAATTTTTCTTTTCCAACTTTTTTTTTTTAAATTTTTTTTTCATTCAAAAAATTTTTTTTTTAAAAAAAAAACACCTATAACGATATAAATTTTTATAGTTTTCAAACTCTTTTGGGGAAAAGAGATAGCAAAGGACATCTGGTGTTAGGATGCATATACGAGATATAACAAATAAGCAACGTGATGAAATAGATGCACTGGTAAAGAAAAACGTGATACATTACCCTTCATATTTTATGCATGATAGGTATATATGCATATAAAATATGTAATAATCACATGATATTTTATTATTGATTTCTCTTTTTTTTTGATAGTGAGTTGGATTTTAAACTGATTTCCCATGATAAAGCTTAGAAGATAATTAGGACAACTCACCCGAATTGTAATCCGTAATAAAATGAAACTAAGAAAGTACTTTTTAAATAGATCCTACATCTTTTAACATCTTTTTGATTTTATTGCTGCTTTGCGGTAGTCAATTCTCTAGTTATAAGATCAAATTTAAAAGATAAATATTGGAAAAAAAAAAAAATTTCACCAATTTTCGGCACATAATCTTGAAAAAAGAAATAACAGAAAAAAAAAAAAATTGTGATGAATTTATTCTTATTAGTGGAGGCAAAGTGATTCCTTTTACTATTTAGTTTCTCAGATATTTGTCCAAATATTTTTGAATCAGATAATTAAATATTTAATTTAATCAGATATTAATATTGATAGCAAGATATATATATATATATATATATATATAAATATCTATCTTTAGTCAAAATATATATAAATATATATACATAGATTATAATTATTAATAATGCCTGATATTAATGAAAAAGATGCAAATCTGCCTGAATCACTTATCAGACCAGAATTTGGGGTTCAATTTACTCAGTTATTAAAGCCCTCATCAGTACTCACTAGACCAGGTGTTGTCCCATTTTTTGTTCTTTATCCAATATTTACTAACATTTATTTTTTTCATTATGATAAATATATTGTTGGTTCGGAATGGACTTTTGTCTATTTGATTACAATTCTTACTCTTCATTCATTATTATTTCTTGCTCCACAATGGTCTATTGTCCTTAATGCTAAATTCAATTATGTCAAAGTGAAATCATCTCTTGAAGAAGCTACTCATATTTTAATTCAACCAAAAGCCAACAGTGGAACTGGTGGTATTGTCAGATTACAAAGAGACATTATTGATGAGGATAGTGAACAAATCACTTTTCTTTTCCAAAAGAGAAGATTTCTTTATTTTCCAGCTGAAAATACTTTCAAGCCACCTCAATTTTTAATTGATTCTAAAGAAGCTCAAATCAAAGATTTTAAAAAATCTGATGGTATTCTTTCTAAGGAACGTGGTGAAGAATTATTCCACCTCTTTGGTGAAAATAAATTTGATATTCCAATTCCTAGCTTCTTAGATCTTTTCATTGAACATGCCACTGCTCCATTATTTGTTTTTCAAATCTTTTGTGTTGCATTATGGGTTATGGATGATTCTTGGTATTTTTCTCTTTTCAATCTATTTATGTTAGTCTCATTTGAATGTACCACTGTTTTCCAAAGACGTTCTACTATGAATGAATTTAGAACTATGGGCGTTAAACCTTTCGATATTTATGCTTTTCGTGGTAAAAGATGGGTTAAAATCATGACTAATCAATTATTACCAGGCGATTTAGTATCTATTGTCCGTAATACCGACGAAACTGCTGTTCCTTGTGATTTAGTTCTTATCAATGGTTCAGCTATTGTCAATGAAGCTATGCTTAGTGGTGAAAGTACTCCTCTTTTGAAGGAATCTATACAATTAAGACCTGATAATGATAAATTTGATAAAGAAGGACTCGATAAGAACTCTATTTTACATGGTGGTACTAAAGTTTTACAAATTACTCCTCCTGCTACTAATGAATTAAAACAAGGTATCCACTTAGCTCCTGATAGTGGTGCTTTAGCTATTGTAGCCAAAACCGGTTTTGAAACTTCTCAAGGTTCTTTAGTCAGAGTCATGATTTTCAGTTCAGAAAGAGTTTCTGCTGGTAACTCTGAAGCATTTCTTTTCATTTTATGTTTATTAGTTTTTGCTATTGCTGCTTCTTGGTATGTTTGGGTTGAAGGTACTAGAATGGGTAGAAAACATTCTAAATTAATTCTTGATTGTATTCTTATTATTACCTCGGTTGTTCCTCCTGAATTACCTATGGAGCTTACCATGGCTGTTAACAGTTCTTTGGCTGCATTGGGTAAATTTTACATTTACTGTACAGAACCATTTAGAATTCCATTAGCTGGCCGTATTGATGTTTGTTGTTTTGATAAAACTGGTACTCTTACCGGTGAAGATCTTGTCTTTGAAGGTCTTGCTGGATTTAATGAAAAAGATGTTAGACATTTATATAAATCATTTGATCCAAATGTTCCAGAAGTTACCAACTACATTTTAAGTTCCGCTCATGCATTAGTTAGATTAGATGACGGTGAAATTGTTGGTGACCCTATGGAACAAGCTACCTTGAAAGCGACCGGTTGGAAGATCAGTGATACTAAAAAGAATTTAGTGGAAAGAGATCCTAAATTCTTGAAGAAAAATGAGCTTGATATTGCTACTATTCCTGCTAAGTCTTCAATTAAAATTCTCCGTAGATTTCAATTTAGTTCTTCCTTGAAAAGATCATCTTCTATATCAAGTATTGTTGCTACTGGTCAAACTTTGGTCAGTGTCAAAGGTGCCCCTGAAACTATCAAACAAAGACTTGTTAGCATTCCAGCAAATTATGAAGAAACTTATAAGAGTTTCACCAGATCTGGCTCAAGAGTCTTAGCTCTTGCGTACAAGTATTTAAATAATGATTTACCAATAAGCAAGATTAATAACTTAGAAAGAAATAATGTTGAAACTAAACTTGAATTTGGTGGGTTTATTGTTTTCCACTGCCCTATGAAGCCTGATGCCATTGAAACTATTGATATGTTGAATAACTCTTCTCATCGCTGTGTTATGATTACTGGTGATAATCCATTGACTGCTGTACATGTTGCTAAAGAAGTTAAGATTGTTGAAAAGGAGACAATGATTTTAGATTCTTCTGAGGATTACAAAGACATTGAAAGTGAATTAGTATGGAGAAATGTTGAGGAAACAAAAATTAACGGATTTGACGAAAAATACGGTATTTCAGAAGAATTTTTTAAGAAATATGATGTTTGTATTACTGGGTATGCTTTAAAACGCCTTATGGAACATACTCAATTGATGCAATTAATCAGACATACCTGGGTTTTCGCAAGAGTTTCACCAAGTCAAAAGGAATTTTTATTGAACAGTTATAAAAACATGGGCTATAATACTTTAATGTGTGGTGATGGTACTAATGATGTTGGTGCTCTTAAACAAGCCCATGTTGGTATTGCTTTATTGAATGGTTCTGAAGATGGTATGAAGAAATTACAAGAAAACCGTAAGATTGATAGTTTCCAAAAAATGTACGCCAAACAATGTCAATTGATGGCTAACTGGAATCAGCCTCCTCCAAAAGTCCCTGAACCTATTGCTCACTTATATCCACCTGGCCCTACAAACCCTCATTATATTAAAGCCATGGAAAAACATGGTGTTACTCTTACTGAGGAACAAAAGGAGAAAGTTAAATTGGAAATGGCGAAAGCTCCACCTGTTACTGCTTCTAAGACCTCTGCCCAAAATGCTACTGGTGTTACTGCGGGTGGAATTGGTGATCAATTATTGAACTCTTTGAAAGATATGGAAGATAATGAAGATAGTTCCCCAACTTTGAAACTTGGTGATGCTTCTGTTGCTGCCCCTTTCACTTCTAAATTAGCCAGTGTTTCTGCTGTTAGTAATGTCATTCGCCAGGGCCGTTGTGCTTTAGTCTCAACTATTCAAATGTATAAAATTCTTGCTCTTAACTGTTTGATTTCCGCTTATTCCTTGTCTGTTATTTATTTGGCTGGTGTTAAATTTGGTGATGGTCAATCCACTACTTCTGGTATATTACTTTCTATTTGTTTCCTTAGTATTTCAAAGGGTCGTCCAGTTGAAAAACTCTCTAAGATCAGACCTCAGCCAGGTATCTTTAATGTTTATACTGTTGGCTCTATTTTAGGTCAATTTGCTGTTCATATTTTCACTTTGATTTACATTACAAGAGAAATTTATATTTTAGAACCTAGAGAACCTAAGATTGATTTGGAAAAAGAATTCAGCCCATCTTTGTTAAACACTGGTATTTTCTTAATTCAATTAGTTCAACAAGTTTCTACTTTTGCTGTTAATTATATCGGTTCTCCATTCAAAGAAGATATCCGTGATAACAAGGGTATGTACTATGGTATTCTCGGTGTTGCTGCATTGGCTTTTTCGGGTTCTACTGAATTTTTCCCAGAATTAAACGAAGCAATTAAATTTGTGAAGATGACCCCAGATTTCAAATTTAAATTAACAACTGTCATGATTTTAGATTTCAGTTTATCTTGGGTTATTGAGCAAGGATTTAAATACTTCTTCATGGACTCAATGCCAGCTGACATCGCCATACGTGAAGAAATACCTTCTAAATCTGAGAAATAAATACTATAAAGTAAGAAAATTTTAATCTTTATCAATAATCTCTATTTACATACATACATATATATATATATATATATATATATATATTTGTCAATCAATACCAGTTAATAAAATAATTTCTTAATAAAAAAAAAATATACTAAATAAATAAATTGTTATCATTATTGCTATATAAAAATATAAATTTGTATTATTAATCAAAGACAATTTTTTTGGACTTTTTACTCATATCAACATCTTTAAAGAAGGCGCCGTAAGCACTATGAGCTTTCTTTTTAGTATGAGAACCGAATTTTAATAATTCATCAGGAACAGGTTGATTAGCACCTCTAAGAACATTAATTAAAGCACCACTGAGATGCTTTTCATGCTCAGTGAACAAGGTATGAGCAACACCAGTTTTGCCAGCTCTACCAGTTCTACCAATTCTATGAACATAATCTTCAGCAGTTAATGGGAAAGTAAGATTGATAACAGTTTTAACATTTGGAATATCAAGACCTCTAGCAGCAACATCAGTCGCCAACATTAAATTAGTTTTACCAGTTTTAAAGTTTTCTAAAGCTTCAGTACGTTGTTGTTGTGATAAATCACCATGAATGGCAGAAACTTTATAACCTTTATAGTTCAATGATCTTTCAACTCGAGAAGCCTCTTTTTTGTATAAACAGAAAATTAAAACTTTATCATTTTTATCATTTGGATTGTAGTATTTATCTAATAATTTGAATAAAAGATGCTCTTTAGATCTTGGATCTTCTATAACTTCCACAATTTGTTTAATTCTTTTGTTAGCAGTCAATTCATCACGGTTACCAATACTGATTTTGACAGGCGATTCATTCATGAAAGTGCTTGCTAGTTTCTTGACTTCATCAGGCCATGTTGCGGTAAACATTAAAGTTTGTCTTTTATCATTAACATTTGAAATAATTCTTTTGATGTCTTCTTCAAAACCTTTTTCCAACATTCTATCAGCTTCATCAAGAATTAAAAACGATACATCAGATAAATCAACAGAACCTTCTTCAATCAAATCTAATAATCTACCCGGAGTTGCAATAACAGCATTAGAGTTTTTAATTTCACGACGTTGACTTTCTTTTGGAACACCTCCGTATATACAGCAACAATGAGTACCAGTAGTATCACTTAAAATCTTATAATTATCATAAATTTGAGAAGCTAATTCTCTAGTTGGTGAAACTACAAGAACTTGAGGTTTACCCTTATTGTATTTACTGTTAAGTGTGTGATGAACTGCTGGAACAGCAAATGCAAAAGTTTTACCAGAACCTGTTTCAGCAACCCCAATGACATCACGTTTCTCAAAAAGATATGGCCATGAAACAGATTGAATCGGAGTAGGTTTGTCAAAGTTTTTAAAACATGATTGAATTCTTGAATCCAAGAATTTTTCAACTGCTTTAAAAGTTAATATTGGATTTTGTGTTTTGTTCAGTAGATCTTCTACTATAACTTCATTATCTTTTAAAAATTTTTCAACTTCATCACTAGTAGCATTATTATCAAAATTAACAGCAACAGAATTTTCTGATTTAGTTCCAGATTCTTTATGAGTTACCTCATTTTCTTCATCTTTATTGTGATGATGATGCTTTTTATGCTTCTTTTCTTTCTTTTCTTTCTTTTCTTTCTTTTCCTTTTTATCCTTTTTGTCCTTCTTAGATTTTTTTACTTTTCTATCTTCTTTACTATCATGATGATGGTGGGATCTTTTCTTTATTTCTTCAGTATCTTTACTCATTTTTGTTTATTTGTTTTATTTTACTTTATATACTTATTAATAAATGAGAAGTCTATAACTAATACTAACAATAATGAAAATTTTTCAAAAAGATACAAAAAAAAAAAAATTTTTTTTTTTTAGAGCCGATGGACTCTTACAATAATCCAAAATGACGGGCCTATAGATAGTTTAACAATTGATAACATAATAAGATCCGTTACATTGGTATTATTGAAATTACATCTAATAGATCTTATTAAAAGCAAATATTCGATTAATATATATTAATTTACAATATATTATTTGTAGTAAGTTATAAATTGTATATTTTATTCTAGTTTACAATACCTTAAAATAGATCATCATCATCATCTAAATCACTATCATCACTATCTTCATCAATAGCTTCTTCATTACTTGGCTGTTGACTTGCCGTTTGAGAAGGATCCTCTGAAGTAAAATTAGTAGTGGTAGTAGCAGCATCAGGTGTAGTAGCGTTAGCACTAACAGTACCAGTACCAGTACCAGTAGCATTTATTGTGGAATCTGTAGCTGATGCTTCTTCTTTATCAGAAACAGATTCTTCAAGATTTGGAAGAACCATGACAACGTCATCATCATCATCATTGCCCATAGTAACTTCTTTATTTTCACCAAGATCAAAAGCACCAGTTTCTGAACTTTCTGAAACATCTTTTTCTGCTTCTGATGATTCTTCTAGCTTCTTTTCAACAAATTCAAATTTCTTATTAGGGAAATTAATATTATCTTTATTCAATAATTTCTGTAATTCACTCATTTCATTTTTAAATTTCCAATCACCTACCCACGAGGCCTTTTTATTTATGGATATTGGTAACAATGTCACATCGTCACTTTGAATGGTTGGGTCAGTTTTTTTATCTGCAAGAATGATTTCCCTACGTAATCGTGATGCTACTAATTCCAAATCTTTATAGAAAGCTTTAGGAGTTTTTTCAAATGATTCTACTGCTTCTTGTTTTTCATAGTAATCATTTCTATTTCTGCTTTTACTATTTAGTGTTATTCTTTGACCTTGCTGAAGCTGTTGTAATGTGTTTGCTACGTGATCTAATAAATTGATTATTTTCTCATCGATTTTATTCAATTGATCCAATCTTTCATTTGTAAAATCTAATGCTGCCTGCAGACTCATGATTATTTCTTAATATTATTATATTTCCTTTTTATATTTATTGATTAATATATTTTTTACTAACGTAATGAAAATAGATTGATGTTAATTATCATGGAAAATCAACACAATTTTTCTCTTCTTTTTTAAAATAAAGGAAAAAAAGTCGAAATTTTGACCTGCTGAAATCGCACATAACCAAAGATTTCAACATCAACTTGATTGATGATAAAAGAATTAATATATATATTAAGTCAATGATAATAATGACTACACTAGTAATAAATAAATACATAAGAAAATATTTATTATCTTAAATCAATTATTTAATATAAGAAATACATTTATTTACATAGGATCAAATAATATAAAAGTTTTATTTACCATCAGAGTCTTTAACGTAATCATAATTCCATATTTTGGTAGGAGGGAAATCAGTAGGAACTCTTAATTCTAACGAAAATCTTACACCTTTACTTTTAGAGATTGCACCTTTATCGACAGAACTATTTGCTAAGTTGTATAATTCTGGATTAGTTTCTTTCAAGTCTTCCATACATTCATCGATTTTAATATATTGTTCATGTAATCTAGTGTCTAAAGCTTGTCTTTTATCTTTTTGAAAAACGGACCAAGCATTAGCAATGGTTTCATGTCTTATTATATCTTCACGACATAATTTCAATAATCTAGGTTGTTTTCTAGATGCAGATAAAACAGATAATTGAGTGACAACCCTTTGAGTGTTGTGACTAGCCTTAGCTTTAGTTCTTTTCCCTCTTAAAGCTGTTATTATGTTAACTCTTGGAGTTATTATTCTATTAGTAGTTCTCAACATATTTTATAATATATTTTTTAAAAAATGATCAACTATTAAATTAAGATATTAGTTATCAATTATCAACTATCTATTATAGTAATAGCTTAATTGTAAAAAATTTTTTTTAATTTTCATTTCAATTTTTCTTTGAATCAATTTTTCTCTAGCTCGCACTTTTTAGAAACAGTGGAACATAACATCATATAAATTAGGGTCAACAAATTTTTTGTATGCAAAATTTTATACTGATTTTTTTTTCCAAAAATTTTTTTTGAATATTTTAAATTTTTTTTCCAACAATTGGAGCATAAAGACCATAAAAAGGACTTCTTTCATTTATCACAATTTAAGATATATTAAAGAAAAGACAGCACACACAAATATACACAAAAACATATAAAATGGCTCGTCAAAATTTTATTGGCCTTGTGGTATCACAGGGAAAAATGAACAAAACTATAAAAGTTCGTGTTCAACGACAAGTTTTTAATAAAAAAATTAATAAGGAAACTGTCAGTAGAAAAGATTTTTTAGTACACGATGAATCAAATATTTGTAGGGAAGGTGATCTTGTCAGAATAGAATCAACCAGACCATTATCGGCACGTAAATCATTTGCAGTGGCAGAATTATTAAAAAATAAAGGTCAACAGTTTGCCCAATTCGAAAAGCAAGGAAAGATACAAGTCGCACAAGAAGAAAATGAAAAAACTGCTCTTTTCCTTAAGGTACAAGAAAACAACCGTACTGGTATCTCTGAAAGTTCCTTGATTGATGATTATAAATTTATCAGTAAAGTTGCAGCTTCTCCAGAAGGTAGCATTAGTCCAGAAGATTTACAAAAAAGTGAAGAATTAAAGAAGAAATATAATATTTTCAGCTGGCCTCCAAAGGCTGAATCATTTGATAATTCCAATATTCAATTAGAAGTACTGCAGTTAAGAGATCAAATTCTCAAATTTCAAAAACAAATTAAGAAAGCTGAAGATCAAAATGAATCTATTAAAACTAAAATCAATGAGATATTGAAAGATACTGAATTAACTAATAAAATCTTAGTGGAAAAATTCAATAAGACTGAACCAGAATCTGTTAAACCAAATATTCGTAAAAATTTAATCCGTAAATATATTAATCAATCTCAACAATACTAGATAAACTGACTACTATTATATTAATAAATATCTACTAATAAATGATTTCTGTATATATAAATAAACTTATGTTGTAGTTATAAAAAGAAGTTCTTACAGTACTAATACAAATATTTTTATTATTATTTTGTGTTTTTTTTTGTATTTTTGAAAAGTCTTGAGTAATAAATAACTAATATATATTTTACACTAGAAATTACAATCATAATTAATTTGGAATCTTTTCTCTTAAGGTTCCTAAGTATTCTCTGTATCCAGGAGCGACATTGGATCTATCTTCTACCAACTCGCTAAGGGCCCACATTCTTAAAGCAACAAGCTCTCTACCATTAACTTGGTTAACTGGCTCATTGGCAGTACCACCTCTGACTACATACAAGTTTTGCCATGTGATAGAAGAAAAATCTTCTCTAATTTTACCAATGATATTTCTGATTCTGACATTAAATTCAGATTCCTCTATAATAGGAAGCTCAGTTTTACCAACTGGAATTTGAGATATATCAGGATAACCAAATACATCTTCAATTAATTGAGGAACAGATTCACCACCAACCCAAAGGAATAATTCAGTACTATTATCAATCAAGTAAAGACCATATCTTTGTAATACAGTAGCAGTAGCGTTAATAGTAGCTGGCATAACGATTTCACCAGTAGTAGTAGATTCGCCAGTTTCTTCATTAGTAACTTCCGCAGGTAAACCAGCTTCATCTGGCATATCATGTAATGAGTAAATATTTGGATAAATACTTTTGATCAATCTTGGGATTGGAGCAGAGGTTAACAAGTTCAAACCAGCAGATCTGTGATCCGATGGAACTCTACCACTTCTTAAACCAATGTGTTTTTGTAAAGAAAGTAATAATAATGGTAACATTTTCAAACTAGTGGATAATTGTAATGGAGATGAGGTTCCAACATTACCAGCAACCAATTCTTTTTTGTAAGTACCAAGAATATCAACCAAGTATTTAGTTAATAAGTCTCTACCTTCTTGTAAGGAATTAGATAAAATCTTTTCAACTGCTTTTTGAGTGTAGAAAGTAGTAATTGCTAATTGATCAGCTGAAGCGTAAACTTCATTTATACTTTGAGTAGTTGGAATGGTCAAAGTCATAACTCTGATTCTTCTTTCACCGAAACAAGTGGTATGTAAAACAGCTGCTTGGAAGGCAACAGTTGGTTTAGAGATATGTTCTTCTATAGAAACTTCAATACAGTATGATTGATCTCTTGGGAAAGTTGGGAAAGAACATAAATCACTTGATCTATTAAAGAAATTACCGTAAAAACCAGACATTCTAAGACCATTAGAACCTCTAACTCTTAAAACAGCTTCAAGAGAAATATCCATAGATATATGATTTGATAATTCTTTAGATAATTTGGTGACATCTTCTTCTCTCAAAGCAGACCAAGCAGGGTAAAAGTGGGTTTGACCAGCAGTGTATCTTGGCAAGTTAGATAATGAAGCAACATCCATATAACTTGAGGAAGCTAAAAACATGTCAACAGTGACTTGAGATTTGTTACATTCAACAGCAAAAGACTTGTAAAAAGAGTTAGCATTAGTTAATAATGCAGAAGCTTCTTTAGGTTTGTCACTAACAGATTCTTCATCTCTCATACTTAATTTACCTAAACCAACATTAGGTAAAGTACCCGAGATCACAACAATTTTACCACCAATAGAAGATATTAATTTGTGAGCAGATTTTAAAGCTGGGCCTAAGGCAAATTTATCATTGGTGTTATTGGCAAACATGCTATTTATATTATTTAATAATTTATCAACATTTTCACGAGCTTGGACAAGGTTAACTAACAAACCATCTGGGAGTGGTAAGAATGGTTCATCAAGGTCAGTAACAACTAACATTTCTGGTTCAGCTTCAAAATCATCGTCATCATCGTCATCTTCGCCATCATCATCAGCATTTTCATCTTTCTTAGCCTTTTCTTTCTTAACAGGGTTATTTGGGATATTAAAGAAATGTAAAGAAGAATCAACTGCTAAAAATGCAATTCTAGTTCTAGCATCATTGTTTGGAATTCTGTCTAATGATTCTAAAATAGTTCTTGCAGCAGTAGCTAATAAACCAGATTTAATAGATTGGACAGAGACGTCTAATAAGAAAACATAAACTAAAGGTTGAGGAGGTCTTACCATATATTCAGGAGGAGCCACAAATTCAACCACCCCGTAGTTTAATTCAGATCTTTCATATCTGTTAAGTTGTTGACCTGTGACACCATTATAGTCAAAAGCACTTGGAACATCATTGATTAAGTTACAGAAATTACATCTCCATCTTCTACCACCTTCAACAAAGGAAATGAAAGGATTAATATAAGAACGACAACGACGACATCTACTGATCAAAGTATCAGAAATAACTGGAACTGGTTTTTCATCATTATGCAAGGAAACATATGGTCTAACAACAAGAACCAAAGGTAATTTGGATTTTTTCAATAACGAATTGGTAGTAGGAATTGAGTTTAAAGAACTTCTAAAATACTCGTAACTAGCATTTGATTCTGGATTTTGAGTGACAGAAGCATCTGATGGTAAAACAATTGGAGGAGGAGGCAATGATAAATCAGAAATAGCTGGAGGTAAATCCTTAAATAAATCAATTGGGTACAATTGATTATTTGGAGCAATACCACCACTACCAGATCCTGGGAAGCCATAACCAACACCTGGAGTCCCTGGAATTCCTGCTTGTATACCAGCATCATAACCAGGGTATCCACCTTGAGTAGCTTGAGGTTGAGTGCCTGGCTGCTGCTGATAATAACTACCTTGCTGAGGGACAGTTTGAGGTTGACCTAAATTTAAATTTTGGAAAGCTTGAGTAGTTTGAGCCAATGCTGGATTGGCACCACCGACAGGTGAAGCACCATAAGCTTGTGCACCATAAGCAGGATTAGCACCACCAATAGGAGCACCACCCGCAGCAGCAGCACCATAGGCTTGTGCACCGTAAGCAGGAGCACCACCAACAGCACCATTAACTACTGGAGCACCATATTGAGGTTGAATTCCTGCAGCTGGAACACCACCAGCAACTGATGGATCCTGTTGATATTGATAACTGGCTTTTGGATAAGCTCTTCTCTTATGTGACATTTCTATTCTCTATTATTATTTAGTTGATTATTATTATTAATTGAGATTAACTGAGTAAAGATTATTAACGGCCTTTTAATATATCACTTATAATTATATCCCTAATAAAATTCCTAAAAATAATTAAAAATAAGAATTGACTAAAAGAAAAAAAACAAGTAAAAAAAGAAAGAATATATAATTATTTTCTATATAGACGTTTTCTTCAACATGATTTCAAAATATGAAATCTGATCTTAAAAAAAAAAAAGAAAAAAATCAAATGAAAAATGAAAGTTTGTTGAAAATAACAACTCATTAAAATTTTTGGAAGGGGTTTCCCGGAAAATGTAGTTTTTTGTTAGCGATATTTCATATAAATTACTAAATGCACTTAAAAGTCATGACAATTCTTTTGCCTCTCTTTAACCACCACTAAACGAGCTTATACAAGGAAACAAAAAGAAAAAAAAAAGTTAGACAAAGGTATATATATATTTGATATGTTGAGAACAAAAAGTATAATATAATATAATAATTATAGAGTTGAATGATATATATTCATGTTCAGTAAATAACAAACCCTGAATGTGTTAACAAACATAGTTTTAACTGGAATAATAAAATAACCAAATATATGGGTCTAACAATAACGCCATCTGAATGGATATATATCTGTATATAGCTGCATGTATATCGTGATAAAAGATTTAAAATCCTTTTCATTGGTATAAATTCCAAATATACCATATTTTTGGATGAATGATTAACTTTCTCTCCTGTGTGCCAAAAGTTGAAGTTAAGAAGCTGTCTGGAAAAAATAAACATGCGGAGCCTATTAGGATGAAAAAACAAAAATCCGTCAATTCCGAGTTAATACCTTCCCCAAAGCCTGAGACCCTCCACTGAAGTAATACTAACTACAATAATATCAAATGATTTTCCATCCCGGCACCGAATATCTGATGTTGGAAATTGTGCGGTTTTATTGGAAAAAGCGAGTAAAGCTCCACTTAGTACTTTGATTTTAGATTGTCAATTTTTATTATTATTTTTTTCATTTGGTGGTCTCTAAAAAAAAAATATATAAAATTTTTTTGAAAATAATAGTGCTCGATATTCAATATTATATAATTAATTGATTTCCAGATCACAGTTTTACTTTTCTTTTCTTTTTTATTTATAATAATACTTTTTTTTTAAAAAAAAAGAAAAAGAAAATTATATTCATTATTATTTTTTTTTTTTTTCAAGAGTCAAAGCATTTAGCATTTCTTTATATTCCAAATTCAAAATAATAAAAAAAATCATATTAAACCTATAGTAGAAAATGATGTCCTCAAGAGTTTTCGCCAATTCCACTAGATTATCTACCAGATTAGCAGCCAGAAATTACGCCACCCAAGTTGCTAAATACAATGGTAAGAAGAACGCCAATGGTACCTACACTGTTTCATTTATCGAAGGTGATGGTATTGGTGTAGAAATTTCTAAAGCTGTTAAAGAAATCTATAAAGCTGCTCAAGTTCCTATTGAATGGGAATCTTGTGATGTTACTCCATTATTAATCAATGGTAGAACTACTATCCCACAACCGGCTGTTGACTCTATTAATAAGAATTTAGTCGCTTTAAAAGGACCTCTTGCTACACCAATTGGTAAAGGTCATCAATCTTTAAACTTAACCCTTAGAAGAACTTTCAATTTATTCGCTAACTTGAGACCTGCTAAATCCATTGTTGGTTACAAGACTCCATATGAAAATGTTAACAGTGTTTTGATCAGAGAAAACACCGAAGGTGAATATTCAGGTATTGAACATACTATTGTTCCAGGTGTTGTGCAATCTATTAAATTAATCACCAAACCAGCTTCTGAAAGAGTTGTGAAGTTTGCATTTGAATACGCTAAATCTGTCAATAAACCAGAAGTTGTAGTGGTCCACAAAGCCTCTATTATGAAATTATCTGATGGTTTATTCGTTGAAACTGCTAAAGAAGTTGCCAAAAACTATCCAGATATCAAATTAAGATTCGAATTAATTGATAACACTTGTTTGAAATTAGTCAGTGACCCAACTCAATACTCTAACTTAGTTATGGTTATGCCAAACTTGTATGGTGATATCTTATCTGATTTAGCTTCCGGTTTAATCGGTGGTTTAGGTTTAACTCCATCCGGTAACATGGGTGACCATGTCTCTATTTTCGAAGCTGTCCACGGTTCTGCTCCAGATATTGCTGGTAAAAACTTAGCTAACCCAACTGCTTTATTATTATCTTCTTGTATGATGTTAAGACATATGTCTTTAGACTCTTACGCTGACAAGATTGAAAGTGCTGTTCTTAAGACTATTGCTAGTGGCCCAGAAAATAGAACTGGTGATTTGAAAGGTACTGCCACTACTTCTCTTTTCACTGAAAAGGTCATATCTAACTTGTAAGTTTCGGGGTTATTTTGAATTATAAAAGGATTCTGAAATTGTTTTGATCAAGTGATAAATCTATTCAAGTAAATAAATAAATAGTAACAAAAATAAATTAAACGAAAAATATACAATGCAAAGTTTTTATTTTTTTATTTTTTTATAATTAAGTATTTTCAAGAAAATAAAGGTATATATCAATATATATTAACTAGTCTTAATATATAATTATATTTTTCGGGCATTTATATATATTATAAATATTAAACATCTGTAGATTTTTTTGAATCATCACAAAAATTCTATAAACAAGCATATACGCTGTATAAATATGCATATATCATTCTGTCTATGAGCTTCTTTTTTTGATGTAAGAGAGGAAAACAAAAAATTTTTTTTTCTCAACTAAAATTTTTCTAGAGTCATTATAATATTTTTTTAAAAAAAAAAGATTAGTAATAATTCATATAAAGATTCACCATCAATTATAAAAGAAAAAAACATAACAATTGATAAATAATAATTGTATAGACGATAATAAAATATATAAATCAACATTTGTTTATATATAATCAGACACAAAAATGGCTAGTGAAGACGTATTACCTAACATCACTGTTTTAATTTCGGGAAATGGGTCGAATTTACAGGCATTAATTGATGCAGTTCAGAAAGGAGACATCAAGGCCAAAATATCTTTAGTGATATCATCATCAGCTACAGCTTATGGATTAACTAGAGCTTCTAATAATAAAATACCTACTAAGGTTCATACTTTAAAATCATATTATTCACAAATTAAAACTGACAATGAAGAAGAGAAAAAAGCACAACGATCTAAAGCTAGAGAATCTTTTAATCAAGATCTTTTGAATATAATACTTTATGGAGATAAATATGGATCAGAAGAATCTGTGGCCGCAACACCTTATTCATCAGGACATAAGTGCCCAGACTTGATTGTATGTGCTGGGTGGATGCTAATTCTTTCTAAAGATTTCTTAGTCAATTTACAAAAACATGATATTCCAATAATAAATCTTCATCCAGCATTGCCTGGCCAGTTTGCCGGGATTCATGCCATTGAAAGATCTTGGAAAGCTGCGCAGAATAATGAAGTTACAAAGACTGGTCTTATGATCCATCATGTCATTGCAGAAGTTGATGAAGGTGATCCATTATTAGTTAAAGAATTACCAGTAATTAAAGGCGAGTCTTTAGAAGATTATGAAACTAGAGTGCATAACACTGAACATGAGGCAATTGTCGAAGGTACAATCAAAGCATTAAGTCTTCTTAATTAAAATTAGATGATACATATATTATTTATCTTTTCTTTTATTCATGATTCTTTTTTTCTTTTTCACTCTATATCTAAATAGATAATTACTATATGATTTTTTAATGATTTCTTGCTTCTATAAAATTTTTTTTCCATCACTCTTTTTTTGACAATTATTGTACACAATAAATATTATAATAAAAAGATTAACATTAATTATATTGTATTATTAATATTACTACTACTACTACTACTACAACAACAACTACTACTACTACTACTATTATTATTATTATTATTATTTTATCTAGACATCGATTTCCATTCTATCACCACCAGCCAGAGGACTAGTGATGATTTCAGTAGTTTCAACATCAACTATATCATATATACTTTCTTTTAATACAGCAGTAGTACCTCTTTTAAACTTGTAACTTTGGGCCTTTTGTTCTCTGATATTAGGAGTGATGTAATTTCTCAAAAGCACAGCATCTTTATTCGTTTCCATGACACAAACATCGACATTGGAACCAGAACCCAAATCATTCCAAATACCAGCTTGAATGGCATCAGAACATAATTTGATACATTCATCTTTTTCAATATCTTTATGCCATTTACTTTCGAATATTGCCATAGCGGCTAAAGAACCCGAACCTAAAGTTTGATAAGGACCAACATCAGTAGAACCATGAGCTTGAATAGAGAACAAATGAGCCCCAGTAGGATCAGTCCCAGCAACAATTAAATAAGCACCAATATGACCTTGATATTTGAAAAGATGCTGCTTTAAAAGAGTCAATGCGGCAATGACTCTTGGCTCTCTATTAGTGTATAATCCATGTAATTCAATATTTGATGCAATTAATTGAGTGACCATTTCGGTATCGGCTGCAGTACCAGCACCAGCACACCAAATCTTAGGAGCAATTCTGTGTAATTTTTCACAATTCTTATCAGCGACAATTGGTCCAGCAGTGGCTCTAGTATCAGCAGCGATCACTACACCGTTTTTAAATTTACATCCAACAATCGTCGTCCCCGTGGATGTTGCCTTTGGCATGGCATATCCTTGAGATGCAATGTATTGATTTCTTTGATAATTATCAAATCCTAATCCCACCATTATTTAGAATTTATTATTTATTATTAGTACTTGTTATTATTGATATATCTATCTATTAGATATTTTTCTAATATGGGCGGCAAATTTCTTTTGTCATTATTTTCATTATATTATGAATTTTCACTTTTTTCTTTGATTTTTGTTCTTTCAAAAAAAAAAAAAAAAAAAAAAAGAAGCCGGGCTTCAAACAAAGCGCGCCCTCTAACACATTAAATGGATGGTCCTGATAAGGGTCCAACTAATTGCTATCAATATATTTAATAAAAAAATTATGATATCAGCACTTAAAAACAAAAAAAATTTTGAAAAACGTTAGAATTAACATGAATAATTTACCTAAAACTTTCAAAAGACAATACATTTAACTAACAATTAAAATTTATTTTCGTATTTATTAAAACCAACAATTTTCTATTAATCATTATCACAATATAACATAAGCGTTTCTTGATTCTAAATATTATTGATTGACGCAATGATTAATATATTTAATGATATCATAAACCTTATTATTATTATAGAACCATAACACATTATTAGGAACTTTATATTTACCATTGATATCACAATAATACTCGTTTTTCGTAATAAGCTTACAAAGAGAAAGATGTTACAGAATCAGGTTTAATTGGACTTATTTTTGATTGTTTAGGCTTTTCTGTTCATCGAAGAGAATTTGACCATTTATTTCATGTCTTCTATTTGGTAAAATTATAAAACTTTCTCATTTGCTTAGTTTTTCGTTTCTCATCGTGAAATTGAATTTCTAGAATCTATTTTGTGGGGAGATTAATAATAGTAATACCTATTTTACAAGACCTGAAAATTTCGAGTCTTGTGTAAAATTTACAATTTTCCAAAAATGTGAATTTTTATGGCTTAAACATTTAATTTGACATGAAATTTTGAAAAAGTGAATAAAATATAGATCTATCTGTGTATAATTTTTCTTCTGAAATAGAAGTTACGCTACAAATATTTTGAGTAGAATGGGCCACCAATCTTAAAAAACTATTACATTTCCATCGGGAATGGTAAATGATATTTAATTTTATACTTTTTTTCTGCTTAAAGAAATGTAAAGACAAAATGGCCAAGGGTGTGTCTAATAGTTAAAAGATTGAGGAATAGTAGGCTAAACAAAAACTAATGTCAAAACCCAAGAAGAGTTTTTCTGTCAATCAATCAATACCTAAACATAAAATATAAATATTCTCACTTAAGTAAATATTTCCATATTCGAAAGGAATTTTGATTCAATATAGAATATTGATTATAGGAGGTAGAGTAGAGCACTTATAGAAGAATAATGATGTTTAGCTAATAGAATTTAAATAAAGGAGGAAGGGTAGCAACAACAATAATAATGATAAATAAATAATAAAAAAAAAAAAAAAAAAAAAACAAACTTTTGATTTCAAGGTGAAGTAAGATAATATCTAAAAATTCAACATGGAAACCAATATTGACACACATGTTGATTCGAAAAAAGCTTAGATAAAGAGCACAAATAATCATTTAAACCCAAAATTGGTGTTGCAATATTGGGCATAATAAATGATGTTTTTCCACTGTGGTATTTATGGATACCAATATAGCGGATATCATTATGTTGCCAAATAAAAATAGAATATACAAATACAAACTGAAAATTTTTATGTCTTACTGTATGGTATACTAAAATATTCTTTTTGAGAACTTTCAGTTGTATTGTTTTTTCTTTTATTTCCTAAACAAAAAGAAAATCAAATATGGCGAGTAATATATCTGCATATTATTACACATACAGTAATAGTAAAAACCAAAAAAAGAAATAACGAATTGCTGCTATGAGAGAAAAAAACAACCGACCGCCCCATGTAGCGACTATATACATAGTAGTCAGTGAGTGGGGGGAGAGAAATTAGGAATAGATGGATCTCTTTGCAGTTGATTACGCAATAATTTCTATTAACAACAATAAACAAACAGAACAAACAAAACAAACGGAACAAACAAAACAAACAAAAAAAAAAAACAAAACAAACAAAACAATAATAACAAAAATAATATAAACTACGTAATTTATATATTAATAAACACGCTTTGTGTCTAATTAACGATGATTATATCAATATATTACAGCATATAATTCGCAGTTATTATTATTATTATTGTTATATTAGAGGCGACAAAAAAAGCGATTATTTCTTGTTACAAAAATTGTTTTACCAAAGTAATGTGTGTAGAGAGTTGTCCATCGAACTTGGCGCTCTTTTTTTTCTTTTCTTTACTATTAATTTTGTATAGAAAAATCAACCCATATATATCTATGAAGGTTAGCCGATACATATCTATGTACAGTATTAGCGGAAATAAAAGGAAAAAGGAAAAAGGAAAAAGGAAATATTTACGCGAGCTATTTAATAATATGGACGACTAACCTAAGAAATGGTAGAAAAAAAGAGAGTAGATTTAGAAAGTTTTTAGTTTAAAAAGTACTACATAAATTTCAATGCTGTGGGATTTAAGGAACAAGCAAACCATACTTATAACATTATTTGGAATTGAACAATAAATCAAGATAAAGAGAGCGGGTAGTAACTACTGTAGGAACAACCAAAAAGAGGCAAAAAAGAATTCAAATAGGAGAGACGATTAGAGAGTTTTGGTTGGTTGCTTAGTTGGGAGTAGGAGGATGCTTAACTAACAAAGCAAAAGGTAAAAAAGACAATCAAACAAAAAATGTATGTTGCTGAAATAAGTAGGCGGGTTTGATAATTTTAATTTTTAAAGTATAACTCCTATTGACATTACATAAGAAAGAAAGAAAGCAAAAAAAAATTTTTTTAAGCTTTTCCTTTCCAAAAAATGAAATGGCTGATTGACTCTTATGAGTCTTAATCATCCATACAGTATATGTAAGAATTTTTTACTTAGGCTAGATTTTATTTATGTTCTCATTTTTCTTTTCTTTTCTTTTTAATAGTAATGATGTAGTAATGATATTACTATTATTATTTTTAGGAGCGTTTTGTATACATTATATTAACAATCAAAACAAAACATAAACAAAAACCAAAAAGCATAAACATAAACAAAAACAAAAACAAAAACAAAAACATGAATGTTTCAAATCAATCTCTACAGATACTATTAATAAATTATTTTATTATATTTATGATACTGGTGGTGTAATGACAGGAACTAATCAATTAAAGAAACAAAAATTGTCTAGAACGAATGAGATACGAAGATAAAAAAAGCTAACGACAATTAATAATTGATGTTGGTTCTAAGGTACTGAGGAAATTGTCATTTATTCATACAAAGAAAAGACAAGAAAAAAGGAAACAGGAAAAGGGGCAGCTTTATTTGTTATGTAATCAGTACTTTAACCATTACATTACCATTACTAATTATAATTACAATAATAAAGTAGAATAAGTGTTATAAAAATGTTTCTCAATTGTTTTGAGTAAAAAAAATTTTTTTTTCTCTTCTTTTCCCTCTATTTTTCTAATTAGGAGAATAATAATAGTTATAATACTTTTTTTTCCTTGTTTCTTCTCATTTTTTTTTGTTTCTTCTAAAAATAATTTTTTTTTTGTAACTTTTGGCTGCATTTATTTTGTTATTTTACATATCACTACATTAGTATACTTCACTACACATTAAACATTGTTCCAATACTCCCAATTTGGATTTGCTCTAAATTTCATGTTTCAAATTAGTTTGAATCATTTTCTTTTTTGCCTAAAAAATTTACTTTTCTATAGTAATATCCAAGATTTTCTTAGAGAACTCTTGGTAATTTCCAACGAATCTAAATGAGAAATAACAAGAAAAATAAAAAGAAAAATAAAAAAAGAAAAATTTTTTTAATATAAATATTCTGAAATATCCTGTTTTTCTACCTTAATCCCAATCATCTCTTATATTCTATTTTCTCTTACTTTTATATAATCATCAATAAATATCAATCAATATTTTATTAATCTATACACTCGCTTAAATATCTACTTTTTAACTAATACCAAATTTTCTTTACAATGTACGCTCAAGTTTTAATTGCCTCTTCCCTTGCCGCTATTGCTGCTGCTTCTTACAACTCAACCTCCGTTGAAACCGTCTCTGATGAAGTCACCACTGTTATCACCGTCACTTCTTGTTCCGAAAACAAGTGTACTGAATCTCCAGTCACCACCGGTGTCACTGTTATCACTACCACTGAAGAAGGTACTTTAACTGAATACACCACTTACTGTCCATTGACTTCCACTGAAGCCCCAGCTGCCTCAACCACCCCAGAAACTTCTGCTGTTGAATCCACCACTGCTGTTAACTCCACCTCTGCCTCTGTCTCCATTGCTACTGGTGCTGCTAACAAATTAGCTGCTGGTGCTGCTGCTATTGCTGGTGTTGCTGGTGTTTTATTATTATAAGTTAACTAACCGATAATTTTTATACATCAAGTTTCCTACCAATTTTTTAGCTCTTCTTTCTACATTTTTACCTGTTTTGTGCTTAGATTTATTCTTTCAGCGCTGAACTAATTTTATATATTATATTACATAGATAATTTATAATGGTTCTGGCATTTTAATTTAATTAACTGTAATCTTTTTGTTTGTAGGTCGGTTTGAATGGAAATTTTAAGTTTATTTAATTTGTCTTTATAGGCTTTTATTTAGAAGGGGTGATTGTGCTTTCTAGTATGTTTCACATTGTTTAATTTCAATTTCTTTTAACTTTACTAAGCATATCATTTATTCCCTTAGTGAGGCAGTGACTTGATAAATTATCATAAAGAAAGTATCATATGATATATGCGTTTGATCACTTGATAATGTACCAACTAGTGTTACGCAATACATTTTATTTTTTCTTCAGAAAAAGAAAGAAAAAAAGAAAATTTTAATTTGTAAAAAATGTGACTTTATACCATTTTGAGTAATGTATTATTATTTATCATCCAGTATCATTATTATTGTAATAGAAAGAAGAAATGCCTCTCCAAAATAATAATAATTATCATGACGAGGAATCACTCCTTCCGACGAGATCCTATGAATCACCAGAAATCCTTAGTGATAATGACGATTCGTGTTCAATAAATTCATCAAGTGTAGAAACATTTGATCATATTCAAGAACCGCCGATCCAATTATACTATGAAAATTCAAATAGATCATACCAATATAGAATAATAAATAATTTAGTTAAATTTTGGCAGGGCCCCTCACATCCAATTGATCCTGTTTATAAACACTCTCCTGCTAGTTATTTAGGTAGGTTAGACCTATTTGGTAACAATATCAAAGAAAAATATTTCAATGTTAAAAAAAATAAAAATGCTAACTATTTAATCATTGTTTATTGTATTATTTGGCTATTAATTAATGCAATGATATTAATACCATACTTCACAAAACCTCCTAAATTTTCACTCCTCTCCAATTCTATTGTTGACCCTGAAGTTGTTCAATTAACTTGTAGAGATGATTTTGAATTATGGAGAGGTAAAAATTCAAGATGTGGATTAAATGCTAACAAATGTTTGAATAGTGATAGAGATACCAATTTATTTAATAAAAATATTATCATTAGATGCCCTGCCCTTTGTGATGCTGATTCTTGGACTTATTCTATAAGAACGGTTGGCGATGAAGATTATAAATATCGAAGTTATGTTATAGGAGGAGGAAATACAATAGATGGTAATCTATCATTACCTTATAGAGTTGATTCTTACCCCTGTGCAGCAGCATTACACGCAGGATTAATCTCTGCAGCATTTGGTGGTGTCGCCAACATGAAATTAATTGACCAACCACAATTATATTATAATAGTTCCGATTCCTCAATCGGATTTGATTCATTTTTCCCTTATTCTTTTGTGTTCCAACCGATAAAATTACATCTGAATTATTTAGATCCAAGATTATTAATCACTTCTATAAATATTGTGTTTGGAGCAGTTGTGATGTTTTGTTTCCCAGAGAGAACCGCATTTGTAATAATTATGTTTGTTGGGTTTTGGACGGTGTCATTCACTTTGGATCCGCCAATAATTATAAGTTTTGACGATTTTAGCACTTTGGCTAGGCTATTGTCTGTGGCATTCGAAAGGTTTTTACCTTACACTTTCATCATGTCAACTCTTTGGATGTTATCTGTGAAGACTACTTTAAATTGGAAATCTTCCCCAACAGGGAAAGTGCTATTTTGGTATCCCTTATTTTGGGTCGGCACTATGAATAATGTCACTTTCGATAGATTGCCTACCGATAGATTAACAGTTTATGATTTAACTTATCAAAAGGGTGCTTTACTCGCAGTATCATTATTAATTTCAATTCTAGTAACGGGGGTTATCATTCAGGCTGTTGCAGTTTGGAAAGCTGGGAAATTTCAAAAATATTTAAAACGCTATTTGTTTGTAATTGGTGGATTAATAATATTAGCTAATATCCCTGGGCTAACTCTTAGAATTCATCATTATATCTTAGGTATGCTATTGGTTCCAGGAACTGGGACCAGAGGTATCACTGCATTAATTTTCCAAGGGGTGCTATTAGGGCTTGTTATCAGTGGCACTGCTAGATGGGGACTAGATTCCATCATTGAAACAAACAGATCATTAAAGCGTGATGACCCCACAGATTCTATAGATTTAAGACCGCCTAAATTTTCATACGATTCTATACAGCAATCAATCAAGATTGTGTCTTCTTCTAATTCTACATTCAGGGATAATGGAATATTAAACGGCTATTCATTATTGATTAACGATATAGAAACTTATCGAGGTGAGAATTCAACGATATCAATGAGTGAATTGATAAATGGAAACACTAAATTTAAACAATGGCTAGAATACGCCAGAGATAATTCAAACATTGATAACATAAAGCTTTATCTCAGATTAGCTAAAGCTTCTGCTAGTTATAATAGTAATGCGGCAGGAGATTATACTAAAGCTGGAATATTATACTGGCCATCTGGCAAGTTTACGAACCCAGCTCCTGGAATAACATGATCTTTTTTTATTTTTCTTATTTTATTTTATATTATATTATATCTCTTCCTAAAGAAGAAAGAGGTGATCACCACATAACGAACAAAACGTACTTATACGGTAGATTTTTTTATTTTTTATTTTTTGTGTAAGGCATCATCTACATTTTTTCACAGAAACCGGCGGAAATTTCCATTATTGGCATACATCTCTTATCATTGACTATTGATCACATAGATATAAACCAATTTATTTTTGATTTAATTAGATATATAGATATCTGATTTGATATTAATGAATTTTTGATGCTATTTTCCTTTACTGTCAAAAAAGAAAAGCAAAAAAGAAACATACTGTTCGCTTTATCTGACTGATTGTTATTTCCTTTTTTAACACCGTCAAAGGAAAATATTGTCAATACATACATAATCTTAGCTCCATTACGTCTGAAACTCACCTCTGAAAAAAACTTATGAATACTTGCGTCGAAGATTTTCTTACATCAAAATAAATATGATAAGCAAAAAAAAATAAAAAAAGACCATGATATCAATAAGCACTAATATCGTACTCATCATGACGGTACTAATGAAAGAAAGAAAGAAAAAATTTTTTTTTCTTCATATAATCAAGTAATGAATCATATTTTACATGAGGCTAGAGCACTATGTATGCACTTATATATGAAAGAAAGCAAAAAAGATGAAAAAATTTTTTCTCCGAGTTTTCTCGAGGAAAATTTTAAGTAGCTGATGATGAACCCTTTTTTGCTATTTTATATATATATATTATATGGGAGTATCTTGCTATCCTTTATATAGGCATAATGAAAAATGAACAACCAAACTTAATTGATGACTTTTAATTGTAATAAATGTAATAACAAATGTAATGGAATAATTCCAAGAAAGAAAATATAGAGAAAAAAGTTTAAATTGATGGAAAAAAAGAGGATTTTTTTATATTGTGCTACCTACCATAAAGAAAAAAAAATTTTTAAGATTGTTATCTATTATCTCTATGTATGATATAATATGTTTTTATAAATAGGTTGTAATTTTCCTGCAAAAAATATTTTTTAAAAAAAAAAAAAACCATTTCAAATTTATTTATTATTTGTGGTTATTTTGTTTTCTCTCTCAACCATCGCACTACTATTCTTATTCTTAGTATCATTATCTTTTTATAAAGAAAGATAGAAATACTTTTGATTTCAATATATAGAAAATTTAGGCGTGTGACTCAGAGAGAAGAAAAACAAAAAAAAATTATAGTTTTTTTAAATATGTCCACTGATATTGAAAAGAAAGTAATACAACAATCTTATGAAGATGATTTAGACTCTGATGCTAGTAGAAAAAATCAAAATACTACTATTAATGTTACTGATTATCAACCACTTACTTTTTGGGGTAAAATCAATAAATTTTTATTGATTGAACATGATAACAATTTGACTACTTCTCAATTATTCTTATACAATCCTGATTTAAAACCAGTTGAATCTGACCGTAGAAGATGGTCTTGGTTTAATTTTGTATTCTTTTGGGTTGCTGATTCTTTTAATATCAATACTTGGCAAATTGCTGCTACTGGGGTTCAGGCTGGTCTTTCTTGGGGTGAGGTTTGGGCTTCTGTTTGGGTTGGCTATTTTTTCACTGGTATTTTCGTCACTTTAGCTGCTAGAGTGGGTACTTATTATCATATTTCTTTCCCAGTCTCTTGTAGAGCTTCTTTTGGGATCTTTGGTTCCCTTTGGCCAGTGCTTAATCGTGTGGTGATGGCCATTATTTGGTACTCTGTTCAAGGTTGGCTTGGTGGGGAATGTGTTCAATTAATGCTAAAGGCCATCTTTGGTAATGATCTAAACACTAGAATCCCTGATCATGTTGGTATGGGTATCACTAGTTTTGAATTCTTATCATTTTGGTTATTCTGGTTATTCTCATTACCAGCTATCTGGTTCCCTCCTCAAACTATTAGACATTTATTCACAATAAAAGCTTATGTTGTTCCATTTGCTGGGTTTGGATTTTTAATTTGGTCTTTAAAACGTGCTGGTGGTTCTGGTGCCGTTATGAGCCAACCTGCTACTATTCATGGCTCTGAAAGATCTTGGGCATTTGTTAACTCTTTAATGAACAGTTTGGCTAATTTTGCTACTTTAATTGTTAATGCTCCTGATTTCTCTCGTTTTGCGAAAACTAAACATTCTGCAGTCTGGTCTCAATTAATCGCTATCCCTGTTTGTTTCTCAATCACATCTTTAATTGGTATCTTAGTTGCTTCTTCTTCTACTCTTCTTTATGGTGAAACTTATTGGTCACCGTTAGATGTCTTGGGTAAATTTTTAGAAGGCAATACTCATGGTGACCGTGCCGGGGTTTTCTTTATTGCCTTTGCCTTTGCTCTTGCTCAATTAGGTACTAATATCTCTGCTAATTCTTTGTCTGCTGGTACTGATATGACAGCTTTATTGCCATCTTACATCAACATTAGAAGAGGTGGGTTCATTTGTGCATTTATTTCCTTATGTATTTGTCCATGGCAATTTTTTTCTTCTTCAAATCAATTCACTACTTATTTAAGTGCTTATTCGGTTTTCTTATCAGCTATTGCTGGTACTGTTTTTTGTGATTATTTTGCAGTTAGAAAAGGTCATCTTGTTTTGAAAGACTTATATTCCGGTTCTGATAATGGAGTTTATAGATATTTCTACGGTGTTAATTGGAGAGCTTATGCATCTTATATTTCTGGTATTATCCCTAATGTCATCGGTTTTGCTGGCGCTTGTGGTAATGATGTTCCAATTGGTGCTACTAGAGTTTATTACTTGTCTTTCTTTGTTGGGTTCTTCACTTCTTTCCTCATTTATTACATCTTGTGTTTGATATTCCCAATTAAAGGTTTGTCTGAAGAAAATGCTAATCGTAAGATGATTTGGTGTGAAGAAATGCAAAATGTTGAAGAATTTGACGCTTCTAATGATGCTTATGGTAATGACGTTATGGGATTCTAAGCTATTTATTTTTGAATCTCCATTTTTTTCAAACAGTTATTATTATTATTTTCTTTCTATATTTTTCTTAATTAATTAATTAATTATTTATTTATTTTCTTTCTATATTTTTTTTGTTTATTTATTTACTCTTTTTATATAAATATTTATCTTTTCTGTTTTCAAGATTATTGAGCAATATATATATATATATATATATATATATTATTATTATTATTGTTATTATTATTGTTATTATTATTATTATTATTATTATTATTATTATTATCATTATTATTATTATTATTATTATTATTATTATTATTATTATTATTATTATTATTATTATTACTTAACTTAAGGGCCGTACTTTCACTATAAAAGTTTATGTTTTAAGCAATGATATTTTGATATCATTTTCGTTACTTGTGTCTGGAGGTACTCATATTTATACCTATATTATATTTTTCATAACAAAATTATCATAAACTATACTTAGCTGCATCTTCTCCTTATTTAATATAAGAGATTCTAAACAAAATATCTTATTTTTTTTATTATTTAATTAATTATCTTTATCTTTATTTGTTTAATATTATTAGTATTAATCATAAAAATTAAAAACCAGCGATTTTGTTTTCAGATACGATAATTACTGCATTATTTGTAATTAGATATTAAAACGCTTAATACTAACTATACTCTTAATATTTACGAGATTAAAATTATTTACACTCACTATTATAGTATCATCGTGACTTTAATAAAAATTTTTATAATTGACAAAGTATTAACATAATCAATAGATTCCAATTGTAATATAACGATGATGAATGCTTATTGAGATTTCATGTTGAAAAATAATATAGAGATGACTTACATAATCAATGGCCATCTACAGGAAAATAGAATACATATTTTTTCATTAGAAAAAAAATTTTTTTTTTCTTTCTTAAAAAAATTTTTTTACCTAACACTCTATCATCATGTTATCATAATATAGGATATTATCTACATAGTGATAACAGTAATTATAACAAAAATGAGACAAAAAAGGGCTAAATCTTATAGAAAACAAATGTTGGTGTATAACCATACATTTAAATTTAGAGCACCTTATCAAGTAATAATAGATGATGAATTAGTACTAAAATGCCAAACCGAAAATATTGATTTAATCAAATATTTAAAAAATACAGTTCAAGATGAAATTAAACCAAGTAAGTATAAAGCAGAAGAAAAAAAAAAAAAAAAGACAAATACTAACATAATTTTCTTTGCTTTTAGTGATCACTCAATGTTGTATGGAAGCTTTATACAAGACTAATAATCAACAAGCAATTGACAATGCAAAGAGATATGAAAGAAGAAGATGCGGACATAAGGGAAACGCCATACACCCATCAAAATGTATTGAGTCTGTAGTGAATATTAAAGGTAAAAATAAGCATAGATACGTTGTGGCGACTCAAGATTTAAAATTAAGAAGTAAATTAAGAAATGTTCCAGGGGTTCCCTTGATCTATATGAAAAGATCGGTAATGGTGATGGAACCATTAAGTGACTCTAGTGAAAATAAACAAAAGAAATATGAAGCAGCTAAATTATTTAAAGGGTTAAATGATAAGAATGCTGGGTTAATAACTAATAAAACAGAAAATGATGATGACAAAGAAGAAGATAATAACCCTGGTGAAAAACGTAAAAGAAAAGGCCATAAAGAACCAAATCCTTTAAGTGTTAAAAAGAAGAAAACTGATAATAATATCAATGAGGAAAATGTTACCAAAAAGAGAAGAAAGAGAAGACACAGGAAGGCGGATACTACTGTCAACGAAGAATTAAAAGAAGAAATTGCTCAAGACACTTCTAGAGAATCCAAAGAAACTGAAAATGATAAACCTTCAGATTCTGAATAGTTGACCTCTTACAATGATCTCAATATATATTTAAAGAGGAAAAAAAAAATAATAATAAAATGTTTATTTTATATATAAATATTTTTTTTGTAGATAAAAATGACAATTTTTTAAAAGATAAAAGAAAGAAGTTAATAATTTTACAAATACCCTTTAGTAGAAATTAATACTTTAGCACTTCTCTTAGCATCAATGAACAACGATTCAACTTCTTCAATATCTTCACCAGAGATTTTAGCATGACCATTAGCAGTAGCCAAAATACCAGCAGGAGCCAATAATTGTAATGAATAGCGGAGCGACGTGTTGGTACCATGAGTGGCCAATTTATCAAGGGCACTTTCTTCAAGATCTAAACCTTCAACAGCAGATCTCTTTTGTATAATAAGCTTAATTTCATTAAATTCATAAGGTAATGTTCTAATAATTAATAAACGATCAATTAAATCGGATGGACAACCATGTGGGGCAATAATATCATCAGTACCTCTTATCTTAGTCAATCCTCTATTAGATGCTAAAATAACAATTGGAGCAATTGATGATTCTAAAGCACGATTCAAATAAGTGAAACATTCAATATCTAACATGTTAACTTCATCAATAAATAAAACACCTGGGACTAACTCAGCGACTCCTTGGTCAATATACTTTTGTACGACTTTATTTACTTCCTGTCTTAATTTATCAGTAATTTCAGTTTTCTTTGGTTTTAATAATTGTCCCATTATTGACAAGACATCTTGACCTCCTTGAGGTCTAGCATTGGCAACATCTAAATCATGTAACGTAACATCTTGTACAATTTCCTTCTTCTTATGAACATCACCTTTTGGAAGTGGAACATATTCTTCAGCTTCAAGATCGAATTCAGTAGCGAACGCATCTGATCTACCAACTCTTTTAACAGCCCCAGTGTTAGCTTCAATGTATATCACATCACCAATAGCCACTTTTTCCTTTTGAATAGTTTCGTAAATTGATGGGTCTAATCTAAGAGTCTTTGTACCCTTAGCACTCTTTAATCCAACCACAACATGACTGATAGTTTTACCATATCCACCTAAAGGATTTTCACTTTCTTCTGGGGTTAAATCAGTAACCTCACCTTCATAAACTTCTTTAGTTTCTTTAATTCTAAGACCAATAGCTCTTCTGAAATTTTCCATCAAGGCTTCAGTCTTTTTAACTTCAGCAGAGAAAATTTCACTACCTACAATTGGACAAAATGGAACTTTTGGACCTAATTCTTGAGACACAGCTAAAGCTAACGCAGTTTTACCAGTACCTGGACCACCTGCTAATAATATTGCCTTACCACTCATTTTTTTAGCCTTGATGAGGTCTACTATAATACCACATGCTTCTCTTGCTTCTGATTGTCCTACAAATCCACCGTCTATCTTTTTAGCATTTCCATATTCATCTAACCCAAGACCTTTGATATGTGTATGAGTAGCAGTTCTTGATTCTCTACCTGATTTATCTTTGACTTCACTTATTTCAACCATCGTTCTTATTATATTTTATATTATTTATTATGCTAATATTCTAAACAATTAAAAAAAATAATTAATTAATGATGAAGAATAATCTGAAAATTTTTATCTAACCTTTATTTTATTTTATATTAACTAAATTATTTATTATTTTTTTTTGATGTTATTTATTTGACTTTATTACTTTTTTTGAAATTTTTTTTTTCCTTTTCATATATTGAAATTTTTCAAAAAATTTCAGTACCCGGATGTTATTACACTTTTACTACTATAAACACCTCAATATTTTTAACATTACAGTATATTAATTTATCTTTCATTTAAACTAATTGTTATTTTAAGAATATTTAACTTATATGCCAATTTCACTCACATTTACATAAATAAGTCAAAGCAGAGAAAAAAAATTCTTATTAAGAGAATTGTTTAAGAACATTCTATAGTGTTGATTAAGTCAAACCAAGAGTTTGAACCTTCTCTAGGTAATAACTCTAAATCATTACTATTGTCTGAAGTATTTCTTTTAATTTCAAATAAACATTGATTAATTTTAATGAATTTTAAATTAGAAATATTTTTAGCAAATTTTAAACCAATATGCTGAACTCTATACCATTTATCAAATATACCGGCATGTAACATTTGTAAAGCCATATTAGGTTTACCACCAGCTCCTGGACCAAATAATTGCAAATATTCAAGATTAGGTAAATTGACTCTTTGTATTGCTAAGCTTTCCATAAAAGAATTATTTATTGAATTACAATAAATCTTCAAACATTTTAATCTTTGAAAAAATTGTAAATATTTAAGGAAAAGTTCTTGAGTTATTAATTCACTAGAATCACCCTCATTGGCAAATTGTTGATTCACTTTAGCTTCTCTTCTAATATCTATGGTTAAATAACGAACATTTGTGAAATTTGTACAAAATTCAAATAAAAATTGGCTCATATAAGAATTTAAATCATCACTAACTCTAGACAGTTTCATATTCCATCTAATATTAAGATGAAGACTGACCATTTTTTTCTTTGCTGGTAAATTTCTAATAAAGTTAACCACTGAATCTTTTAAACATTCTTTATAATCAATATAAAGATGAGTTAAATTACAAAGATTTTTTGAACTAATAAGGTCTAATAATCCTGGATTCAATTTTGAAATTAATAAACTTTTATTTTTAGTGAAGAATTCAGGACCAACCCCATTAAGATTAATATTATAATTTATTAATTGGAACTCTGAAATACTTTCTAGCTTTAATTTAGTCAATTTAGTTAAATCAATGTAATTATTTATGTATTTTGCCTGCTGAGGTAATACAATAAAACCTTTAATCGATAATCTATTAAGATTGCTAAATTTTAAACCAAATTGCTGTAACGGTAAGAATAAATTTTTCAAGATATCAGTATCAATTAAATTATTTTCACCTGAGGTCATTGGGATATTATTGATCAAAGCATTTGACAATAAAGTATCAGAATTGAAAAGTTTGGAAATATTGATTATTTCAAGCCCCTGGAAATTGCGTAAATTATTACCAGCAATAATCATACTTTTCATTATATAGAAAAGAACTAAACTGTTTATTCGACTTTTACTATCAAAATTAAATGATAATGACATATTTTCTAAATGAGGGAAAGGGAACAAAAATTTATAATCATCTAATGGTAAAGATGTACCATTTTCTGTAAATTTCACTAAATCCAGTTGTAATAAACTTAATTTTAAAGTTATTGATTTCAATCGATCACTAAAAAAATTGCCATTGATAATAGTTAATGGAATTGAGCTTAACTTAATACCTATATTAATTCTTTCTAAATTTTTCAAATTTTTAAATAATTCTTTATGATTCATTGCCGATCTAATTTCATAATCTAAGAAATCAGTTGGAATATTGACAAAATATAATTTTTTCACTAAGGCAAGTGCAGCTGCATGGGTTCTATAATCCAGAATTCTATCTAATAATTTCCGAAGTCTATAAGAAGTTTTAATAAAGGTTGGAGCCATATTTTTCCCTAAATTTCTCATTGATGTGATTAATTGCTTATCAAATTCACTATAATTTTGATCAATAACTATAAATTGCCAAAGACGTTGTTTACCTAATATATATAAATATTCACATGTAAGCATTAAATTCAAACAATCATGTTGATTTAAATTATTGATGATCATATTCTGGATTTCTATCGGGGCATCGATCATATTGAATATGGCATCTTTGTTATGAGATGTATTATAGTTGATCATCGTGGATTGTAATATTGGCATTGGCATCAGACTATTATTAAAGGTATAAGATGATGTATATTGTTGAAATAAAGAAGAGCCAATTAAATTAGGACTGTTGTCGTGGTTGTTTGAGGTAAGTATTGGATTACTAAAATATCCTATCGGAGCATTAAAATTAGCCATCTTGGATTTTTTCTATTTTTCATGTGCTATATATTTTTTTCCATCAACGATTCAAAAGCATCCATTACAATCAAGAATGAACCAGAAATAAAAATATATTAGGATTTTATTAAGTATTTATAATACTATTTGGATATACATACACTTCATCTATATTTTCTTTTATTTTGTGTAAACTTTTCACAGAAAGTACCAAAATTAAGCCCCCAATCATCAAAAAGCTAAATGAAGAAAGCATACTTTCGCACCGTTAACAAAAAAAGAAAAAAAGGAATCATAAACTGTGAGTAATATACTAAAGATCTTTTTTTCTCACCCTATCATGACTTGAAATAGACAATCATAAGATTTTACTACTATTATGTAGTTGTAAAATACACCTGGGGTGTGAGAACAATCAGTCAGTAGTCTGTCGGAGTCGATAATCCATAAACCCAGATTATTGGAATATAATGTATATACCATATGATGGATACATAAATATAGAGTTAAAAAAAAAAATTTTTTTTTTCTCTGGCTTGGTTGTTTTTCTTTTTTTTGCATAAAGTAATGCCGTTTCTACAATTTAGAAGCGTTGAAAATGCGGATTCAAATAAAGACCAATCATCTAACTATCTGTAAAGGAAAAAAAATGCCACACTCAACATCGAGATATTATGCATCTTTATCATTAGTTTATTTAGCCGTATATTTACATATGGATATACTTGTATTAGTTTGTTTTAATTTAAGTATATGCTAAGATATTTATAGGTTTTCATTGTTTAATTAAAAAAAAAACGAAACGAAAGAATACTTGAATTTTCTTATAAATGTAAGAACTAATCCATGAATTTGAATGAATTCCAAAAAAATATTCAAACAAAAGAAAGAAAGAAAAAATCAATCATAATTAAGATATTTTTTATTTATTTTATTTTACTTAATCTATAAACATAAAAATGAAATTTTTTGCTGTTTTTTTAACTTTCGTTTCAATTATCTCTATCACTAGCGCTGCACCAGCTCCTTACAGCTCTTTAGTCGCTAGACAGTACAAAGGTGTCTTTGGCCAAATGTGTGATCAAGTTCTTTCTAAATTCAAAAACTTTGGTAAATGTATCTCTAAAACTTCTCAATTTCAATCTCTTAACTCCACTTTCTGGTTCCAAGCTGCCAAATATGAATTATGTGGTTACGACATCCAATATGATCCTAACCATGCTAACAAAACTCTCATAATTAACGGTACCAGCACTAAAGTAGCTGATAATGTATTACCTTTATTTGATCCAAGCAAGGTTCAAACTGAAGAAGCTGTTGAATTAGAAGCTCAATACATGTACATGATGAGAAAGAATTACGAACAACAAGGTTTAGTTTCTCCATCAATTGATCCTAAAGCTCTTGCTGCAATTAAACAGAAACGTGATGCCGAACCAATCAACTTATTAGCAACACCTGCTTTGCCATCTGCCTCATGTTTCGCTCTTTGTGATCTTATTAGACAAGGTTCTAATGTTGTTGATGCTTGTTGGCAAGTCAGTGGATTAACTGTTATGTACGGTGTCTGTGAAGTTGGGTGTTGGTACTTCCTTTAAACATAACATGTTATTTTTTTACAATGAAATAATATTGTCAGACAAATTATTATCTTCTTTTTTGTTGATTTTTCTGCTATTCTTTTTTCTCTTTTAGAAGAGATGAACGATGCTGGTTATCACTTTATCTTTTCTAAATTATATATTTTTTAAATAAATTTAAAAAATTCCTTTTTTCTTATTAACTTCTATTGTAATTTCAAATACTATATGTTTGTCATGAAATTCCAAAATGTTCACGGCATCCCTCAATTTAAATTATGCATGTCCCCAATTTTCTTGGAAAAAAGAAATATTATACAAACCCTAGATTAGTATTAGAAAAAAAAAAAAAAGAAAAAAAGTATAACTACTTGATAAATCTCATTATTTAATTATTATTTCCTTTTAAAATAGTAAAAAACAAAACAAAATACAAAAAGACAAGAGATATTGTTTATAATACTTAACAAAAAAGCATAAATTCATAAATAACCATGTATCAAGTTCATATTATTCTTCATTCTGATATAGAATCATTAGGAGCTATTAATAAATGGATCGAAAAGCGCGGCCATTCCGTGAGTTATACAAAATTAACTGAGAAGAATGATAAACTACCAGCAACTACTGAATCTTTTGATTTATTGATTATATTTGGAGGAGTGGAAACTATTAGTGTTTCAAAAGAAATTTTAGTTGAAGAAAAGAAATTAATTAGAGAAGCGATCGCTGATGATAAAGGAGTAGTTGGAATAAGTCTTGGTGGTCAAATTATCGGAGAAGCGTTAGGAGCTCAAACAAGCAAATCTTTAAATTCTGAAATTGGGATTTTACCAATTATGTTAACTGAAGATGGCCATTCTAATTCTAAGACTTCATTATTGAAATCTCTGGATTCCACCACAACTGGATTATTAGTTTACCATTGGCATAATGACATGCCAGGGTTAACTGAAGATGCTAAAATATTAGCTTATAGTAAAGGGTGCTCTAGACAAATTGTTTCATATAGTGATTTAGTGTATGCTATACAGCCTCATTTAGAGATTACCAAAGAATTATTAGTTAAAATAGTAATCAAGAATCAAGCTAAGATTGAAGCTCACGCTGATGAGAAATATTCACAGTCTTTATCGCAATTACAAACTTATATTAACGATTATGATTTCACAGAAATGAATAAGAAATTATTTCATTTATTAGATAATTTAAAAAATGATTATATATTTAATCTTAGAAAAAAAACTAACTAAGGGAAATTTTGTTGCATTTCGTCTATGATATATTTATTAAAAGCGTCTATATCATCAAGATAAATATGATGACCACAATTTTTAAAAATTTTAACTTTACTAATACATTGATTGTTATTATCGTTGAAAAACTTTGTAGCCAATTCTCCACCTCGAGAATCCATCCAATCATTATCACCATATAACCAATCGATTTCTTTACAATTAATCATTGATAATTTTTTTTGGTTTTCAACCAAGGGTAATCTAGGAATTCCACCAGCAGATAATACATAATTTAAAATATATTCTCCAGAACCAGTACCATTGAAAATGGAATAAGTGTAATTATGTAAAGCTTTTTTCTCAAAATCAGATAATAATTTATCAAATCTTCTAAAAGTCCACCCACTAACAAAGAACGACCCTAAAGGTCCTGAGTTTCTGACTAATGAAAATGGAGAAATGTTTTTATTCCATAAATAATCAAACCAAGTCGGGATGGCTGGTAATTTTTGAGGCTTAATCACCCCTGCACAACTAACAAGGATTAATTTCTTCATAGTGTTAGGATACTTAATATTGTAATTGATTGATAAATAACCACCTAAAGAATGAGCCACGATTAAATTACGATCTTTCTCAACGAGCCCTCTACTAAGTCTCCATTTTTCTAAAGAATCACTAAACCAATTTTCAAATTTTTCAAGAGTAACTTTTGAAAAATCATTAATCTTTGGTCTTGATGATCCACCATATCCAATAAGGTCAATAGCATGAATGCACCATTTGGTATTAACATCATCATTAATAAATTTAGAAATGCCTTCAAGGTTTTTAATGAAGAATCCCAACCCTGCACCATATCCATGTATAATAACCACATGATTCACATCATCATTATTAGCAGCAGCATCATTAGCAGAAGTGTCATAGTTGGTTATACAAACTTCATTGATGAAGTTTTTTTTGCAAGAAGAATCTTGACCCTCAAGGCGAAGATCATCCATTGACACTTCTAAAACATCAATATGGATGTTTTTCAATTGATTATTATTAGTGATGATTTTCAATAAGTCTTGTTGAGTAGCTGATACATCATTTGCAATTGTAAAATAATGTTTAAAAGACTCAAAGATTCCTAAAGGAAATTTAACACTAAAAATTTTGGATAAAGGTACACCAGAAGGTGATGTTGATTTCTTATAATGGCCATTACTATTGTTAGTACTATTAGATTTTTCGTTATTATGGAGGCTATTTTTATTCGATAGTATTGATGAAATTACGTTATTTAGAGGGTTTATCGAGGGATTATTATTACTTGTTGATGATAATCTTTTGACAGAGCTATGAAAGTTTCGAGTAATAATCAATCTCATTATTGTTATTTATTATTATTTTTTTTACTCTTTGGTATAATACATGTGCGCCCCACAAAAAAACAAAAAAAAGTATAAAAAAAGAAATCAAAAAGAATATGAAATGCTAAAGTAGATAGAGTATTGTATCTCTTAGTCAACAAATGACCATAATGAAATAAATAGATGAATAAACAAATTTATTAATAAAGCATTCAAAAAACATCAAGTAGTTAATAAAAAAAAAAAAAAAAAAGAAAAAGAAAGTAAATCATACCAAAAATAACAATATATATAAAAAAAAATTTTTTTTATTAACTTTTTGTTAAAGTTTTAATTTTTTTCTTCTTTTTTTTCTTTCTCGATTGTTGTATTTGATTGGGTGGAAATTAATTGTTTTAAACATTTTTATTGTACGGTAACATACATTTCTCTGAGTTAATTTCAATGATCATATAGTATTTCTTTATTTTTTATATTTTATTTTTTATTATTATTATGATTATTGATAAGTATATTATCATTTACAAATATAATTATTCATTAAATATTTAATTATATATATCTTTTATAAATAATTATCATCTTATATTTGGACGTAAAAGTAGTTCCGAAAAAACGTACAAGCAATTCACGTGGGCGTAACAGATAGATTTCATAAAATGCAAGAATCATATGATATACTCAAAGAAGAAAGGCTTTTCTCATTAAAATTTTCCAAAGAACAAAAACAAAAAAGCAAAAACAAAAAAAAAAGAAAAAACATTGATGGAAATGAAATAAAATGTTTATATAAAGACTATTAGAATAGAAAGGATAATAATAGACATAGAATCATAATGTCCGAGAAACAAATTGAATTGATGAATGAAATTAAAACGTTTGAGTTTTTACCATTATTAGTAGATATATTAGTTGAATTAAAGGCAGGTAAAATAACGGTGAAAGACATTGACAATAGTGCAGGTAAAATCAGAGTGAGGATTAATAAATTCAGAGAGAAACTAAATGAATTATCAGAATTGACTAAGGGCAGTAGTACTTTTGTAATTGATGAATCTAATCAGAGGAAAAATTTAATTGATTTATTAAATGATCAAATAGAAAGAAAGAATGAGGTTTTCACAAATTTAGTTAAAACTATTGATGAACAGAAATTCAAAGTATCGTCAATAGGTAAACCAGAGGGAAAGACGGATAATAGTGGGACTGTTTTTAAAGAAGAATTAAAACAGGAAGATAAGGAAATAAAAGAAAAACCGGAAATTAAGAGTAGTTGCAATAATGAGGAACGTGTACCAGCGAACATTATTAATATATCAGAGTTTATTGTTGAAAAATTAAATCTTTCAGATGACGATAATGCATTGAACGAATTAATTAAAGAAAATAATGATGCAGCTGAAGGATTAAATATGAGCTTAGATACCGCTGATGTAGTAACTTCCATGGAGTTGGATGATAAAATAGATAAGAATATTATAGATAATAATGATGATAATGATGGCATAACAACCAATAACAACAACAACGATAATGGAGATTCTGGAATTAATAATAAAGACGATGTGGTCATGAATAGTTTATTATCTAATAATGGAGATACTGCTACTAAAGAGGACAAACCAAAAGAAGATAAAGAAAATAATACTATTAATAACAACGACAGTGCAGCCAATAATAATGAATGGGATTTCTTGAATGACAATTTTGGAGTTAATGAGAATAATAAAAACAATAAAAATAATGGTAATCTGAATAATAAAGATGATATATTAACCATGCTCGCTAATGATACATCTGCAGACTCTCATAATAATACTAATACTAATAATACTAATACCACGAACAACAACAACAACAACAACAACAACAATAAAGATGATGGATTATTTCAAAATGGATCAATCGATTTGGATGCTTTTAATTTGAATGATTTAGCAGATTTAGATAATGGTGGTAATGATGATGGTAATGGTAATAATAATGATGAATTTACAACATTTGACGATTTTGGATTCAGTTTTGATTAATTAATATAAAATTATAATCTATATTATTTTAAGTTATGTGCAAATCAAATCAAATCACATCAAATTAGATTAAATTATATAAATATTATCTATCAATATAAGCTAGTTAACATGTTGGTTGGTGAATATAGCATGGGCTCTAAACCATATAACGGTTCTTTAAATTCTTTCATTGTTAAAAATCATTCTTTTTCACCCTTAAAAAAAAAAAGAAAAGCTGTTATTGGTTTTAAATTTTTTTTTTTAAAAAAATGAGAATAAAAAAATCCCTTTTTTACAAATTATGATCAAATAATTAATTTACTTTACTTTTATTTTATTTTATTCTATTCTATTAGATTTTAATATTTTTTATTTTTTACATCATTAATTGTCAATAAAGAAATATAATTATTAGTTTATTATTCATTTGATATAAAAATAATAAAAATTTATTAAAGAATCTTTTTACGAGTATAAACTATAACAAAAAAAAAAAAAAAGAAAATAAGCGAGACGATAACAAAAAAAAAAAAATAAATATATAAATAATGACGACTATATCTAGAAAATTATCTATAGCAGGAGCAAGAGCCGTTGGGAAATCATCTGTTGTTTTAAGATTCGCAGAAAGTAGATTTGAAGAAAGTTATTATCCAACAATTGAAAATGAATATATTAGAAAATATACTATAGGCGATCGAGTATACGAAGTTCGTATCACTGATACAGCTGGACAAGATGAATATTCATTATTACCAGAACGTCATATTCTAGGAGTTCACGGGTTTGTTCTTGTATATTCAATTGCATCAAGATCTTCATTTGAAGTTGTGAAAACTATTAGAAATAAAGTACTTAATGTTTTAAGTTTTGGAGATGATGATGATGACAATAATAATGATAATAGTAATACTGATAAAAATGGAATTAGTAATATAAATGGAAATTCCAAAGTTCCTTTTATTATAGTTGGGAATAAAACAGATTTACTGGAAAATCTTCGTCAAGTGAGTCAAGAAGAAGGCATGGAATTAGCTAGAGAATTAGATTGCCCATTTATCGAGGTCAGTGCAAAACAAGGTATTAATATTGAAAAGGCATTTGAAATGTTGTTAGTGCATATTGATGATTTAACTAATCCACCATCTAAAAAGCAAGGTGGTTGTATTATCACCTAAGATAAAAAAATTGAAACAAGAACAGTAAGTAACAACACACGATATAGATTAATGGGTACAATAGTAGTATTTTTTTATTTTTTTATTTTTTATTTTTATTTTTTTTTTTTTTTTTTTTTTTTTTTTTTTTTTTTTTTTTTTTTTTTTTTTTTTTTTTTTTTTTTTTTTTTTTTTTTTTTTTTTTTTTTTTTTTTTTTTTTTTTTTTTTTTTTTTTTTATTTTTATTTTATTCATTTATTTATTTAATTTTTCTCTTCTTCATATTCTTTTACATATCTATAATATTCTTTTTTAATAACTTCTATACTACCACAATACTAATATTACTATTTATTTTATTTTATTTTATCAAATTTGCCAAGGGAACCTATACAGCAAAGATAGAAAGGAAAAAAAAGATCTATAAATACACAAATAGTACTAAAAGAACTACTAAGCAGAGATATTCAAAAAGAAAAAAGAATAGGAAAGAAGGAGTAGTAATTAAACTCAGATTTAAATTATAACCGGAATAAAAGTAATAAAAGACTCGTTCACTCATTCATTATTATTATTATGATTAAATGGACTTTTATTTACAATAGTGTTAATAGTGTAAAAGGGCAAAAAAAAAATGTAGACATACATAAACAATTTAGAAGGGTTTTCTACTCTAAAATCTACCCCATACTGCCGTAGTTAATTTTTTAAACGAAGAGATCAAGAAAAATCAATATTGAATAATGAGGCCTAATTGTTGAAGTACTACAAATGTGCGGTGTGTGAAAGTTAAAAATATGATATAGCCCATGTTATATAATAATATACGATATAGTTATTATAATTACAGTACTACTATTAATAACCACACTCTTTTCTATATTTGTATTTATAGGACCGCACCGATCTAGGTAGGGCTCTTCTCATAGTTTGATGAGGAATTTAAATCCCTAATTATTTTTTGCTTAGCTTAAATTTACTTATTATATGATATGTCATACACTATTTATTTGAACAATATACCAATCACAAAAAAAGGAGAATCAGAAGAAGAATCAGAAGAAAAAGAAGTTATTTATATATCAATTAATTAATTAATTAATTATTAGATATATATAAAGGGTGTCTGTATTTTAAATTTATTAAAAAAAGTGGGAAAAAAAAACATATAAAAACAGAATCTGCTTTCTTTTTCGTTTGTTTTTCCTTTTTCTTTCTTAAGAAATTTATATATATTCTACTATAATATCATCTGCTTTGTTAATAATATTATTCATTATAATTACAAGTATTATTATATTAAATATACAACAATAGCAATTACAAGCATTAACTTTCATCAAATCCAATAAAAAAAACAAAAAAAAGAAAAGAAATTTGTACATTTATTTGCCCCATATTAAAACTAAGGAAAAAAAAAGAGCGAAAGCTAAAAAAAATATAAAGAATTTCATCTCTAGTGTGTTAGTGTCTTTTTCTTTTTTCATTAGATTGAATTTTCTTCTATGATTTTAATATAAATATTTCAACTATTTCCCTTAGATAATTTAACTTCCAATTTAGTTAAAAAAAGAAAGAAAGAAAGAAAGAAAATTTATTTATTTGCTTATTTAATTATTCAACACTTCTTATTTTATTTCATTATCATTTAAATTTATTGATAATGATTCATTCGAATTATCATACTCATACTGATTATAATATATTTAATAATAATACCAATACTAATACTATGAATAGCGCAATCATCAGTGCTAGTAACAATCATCAAACTAAATCAAAAAGTAGTAATAACAATAACAATAAGATTGATTTCTTTATTAATTGTGGGAAATCATTACTTGTCTTCAGTATATTTGTCTACATTATATTCACATCTTTACCAAACAAACATAATAATATAATATTTGATGATTCTTTCACTTTTAATCCAATAATTGCAGATTCAAGTGCTAGTGCTACTTTCAAAGCTTCTCAAGTTATTGCTAGTGATCCAGTTGAATTATTTTACAGTGACATTAATAACAATAACAGAATTAACAATAATGCTTACAATCCAGAAGTCAAAAGTACTATAACTAAAAGGAACATCCAACTGATGTTTTCTAAGATTGAATGGGATCCAAAAGATAATTTCAAAATGGAAATTAAAAATGGATGTCTAATAATTTCCATTATTTCAATAACATTAGTTCACCTATTAATCTGATATCTTCATCATTATCAGCATCATCATATACTACTACCACAAAAAAACCAAAAAACCAAAAAACCAAAAAACCAAAAAACAAAAATTAACGCTTTAACGACTCTTTTTTCTTTTTCTCTTTCTTTTTCAATATATTTCTCGTTCTATCAAATATTTTATTATATGTTTATTCATGATGATGGTGGATAACCCCTCCCATCAATTTCTTTGTTTTTGAGGTGACTATACAGCTCAACATTACTCATTAATTGATTCTCCTCCTCATTTTCTTTTCTTTTTATTTTTTATTATTATATACTTGGTGATTATAACTATTATAAAAATGAAGAAAAATTGTTGAATCAATCTATTACATTAATTACCTTTATTTTGCTACTTTATTATTACCTCATGTCTTGGTTTCTTTTTTTTTATTCTCTTGTTCTTATTTATTTATCAATCTATTATTATTTTATTCGATTTTATTGTGGTAGTGATTAAAGTAAAAAATGAACATTTGCAACTGTTATTCCCTTCCCCCTCCAAGAAAAATAATAAGTTACCATTCCACCCTTAAAAGTTTGCAAGAAAAAAAAAACGATTACTCCTTCACTAGAGCACTAGAGGTATAATAATATTAATAACAATAACAATAATAACAATAATAATAATAATAATAAGTATTCTCTCTCCCTCTATATATATATAGTTTATTTAATAAATATCATCATAACATAGAAATGTCATTATATGGATCTAGAAATGTGGGTAATAGAGGCTCTATATTATTAGAAACAATTGCAACATTAATAATATCTTATGGAATTTTCTTGATTTTAAATCATGATCTCCCCCCACCAGTCGCCAAAGCTGGTCATTTCCAATTTTTAACAAATTTATCAGCGTTATTTACAGTGTTCTATTATGCATTGAGCATCTCCACTAATATCTTCAATCTTCATAAGTTATACCTGTTCAAAAATAATTATCTTTTCCCTATTGCATTGGCGCTTGAATTCATCGTTTCATCGGTTTATTGGTCAATAAAACTTATAATTCCAGAATTAATTCTTGTCACTAAGACTCGCTTCGATATTGATTTCACAGTTCATATTACCCCATTTGTTAGTTTGACATTGGATTATTTCTTGTTTTATCCTCCAATAGTGGTCCCCAAATCAGTCACTTTCGCTTATTGTGCTGTGGCCACTAATTTATATTGGCTATGGTTGTATCTTATTATTGATGTGAATGCTGGCCAGCTGTACCCATACCCATTTTTAAATGTCCCTAGTGGTTATAGAATTCTCATTTTTTTATTTATTGGTTCTTTAGCATTTGTTAGTTTCGAAGTGTTTAGATTTTTACATTATGAATTTGTAAAGTTTCAAAACCAACAAAATTACCCCAGGAAATCTACTACTTCTTCCTTAAAATCAAAAAATAATTAATAATATTATATAGCTATATATACATATATACATACATATATATATATATGTAACTATATACCTGCATTGCTTGAAATTAGATATTAATACTATGACAATTATGATTGTAATGTGGTAATTCATTATCTTTCCAGAATAATAGATCTTCCTCAGATTCTTCAGACTCTTCTTCTTGTTGATGATTGTGATACATGATTTTACTAAAATCATAATTATTAATTAATCTCTCATCTGTTATTGGTGATATATCACTTAAAATCTTAGTAGCAATTTTAACTTTAGTTACTAATTCTTTATTCAGAGACTGAAATTTTTTAAATAAATTATTAGCACCACTGTCATTAGCACCACCTTCCATGATTTGATAACCTACTTCAACGATTAAATTATAACTCCTTTTAATATTACATGTTTTAAAACTTGGCAAAACATCATAAGGAACGACAATATCTTTAGATGTTGAAACAGTATTAAAAAAGTCATCTAAGGGGATTTTATATTGATAACCTGTTAATTTAATTTCATGCTTGAAATTTTTTTCAGTTTGGAAGATTGTGATCTCTTTCACAAATGTTTTCGATATGGATGATTTATGACGAGTATTAGAGACGTTTTTAATTCGAGTGAATTCACACAAATATATTTTGATTCTTTTAATCATGAGTGATATTGGCTTTTTGTTACTGCAGGCTTTCTGACTTGAACAATTTTTCACCAAATATAAGATGATATTAGGATCTGTTGATGGGGTCAAAAATTTGGATTCTCTTAAACCAACTTTCAATTTAATTTCAGTAGTTTCATCAGTCATTTTTTCTACCATTTCCAAATTATTATTAAACAGGCACATTCTAAACAATCTGTTACTATTAGTATTACTATTAATGTCGCTATTATTCAATGCATGATTTTTTAAAAGATTTTCTGAATAATAATAGTCAATAATTGATAATTCATTATCACGTGTAGTTAAATCTATTAAAGTATCTCTAGGTAATATTTGAATATTTTGGAACCCTGAATGAGTTTCTATATTATCATTAGAAGATTTAAAATTTTTATGAGTTATGCATACTTGTAAGAAATACTTGATATTAAAATCGTATTCTGAAAATTTACTAACGTTAATTAATTCTAAAGATGGTGGTAATCTATAATCATAATTATTCTTCCCATTAGTATTGGGATCACTGCTATGGTTTTTATGCGTTCCAATACTATTTATTTGATTATTCAAGGGATTCAATTTGAAGATTGGCAATAATCCACCATTGATAGTAGTATTATTACTATTACTAGTACTAGTATGACGAAAAGTCACAGACGAAGGTGATTCAGGCATTTGCGTACTATAACATAATGATTCAGAGGGGATAATTATTTCAAAGGGATAGGTATATATCCCTGGAGTGAAAAACTCACTATTATGTTCTTGATCAACGATTCTTAATTGATGAGTACTATCTAATAGTTTATGACATTCAATGTCGATATAATTATTATCAATGATTAAACCAAGCCCAGAATCCATAGTATAATTATTATCATTAATGTATTTAATAACGTCTAAATCAAATGGTGAAACACTACTATGGGTTTCATCATTATTCAAAGATTGGTTTTGTAATGCTATACCATTATTATGATTAAAGACAGTAGATTTACTAAAACCTTGGAATCTGATGTTTAAATTTTGAATTTTAGTTGGTTTATAAACATTCAAGAAAATACTACCTTTAATTGTATCAAAATTTGTGAAAACGTAATTATTACGATAAGTCTTTTCTAGTAATAGTACTGCCATATAATTCTTAGTCTCGATTATTTTCTTTTGGCAATTCATAGTTTTCTTGATTAATTTGGTAAAAAAGTAAAGAATAAACTCTTTTGACAATCATTCTCATTATTCGTATTTAATGGATAAATAAGATACTATAATTATATATATATATATATATATATAATATAAAATTTTGATTATGACATATCACTTTATTTGATAAATTTTCTACGAAAAGGAATTTCAAGTACAATAAAATTAAGGATGATGAGCTAAAGAAAAAAAAACAAACAAACAAAAAACCTCTCTAATATTAATATTATCATTCTAAGAATAGATTTCCTTTTCGTCTTTTGCAGTCTTGTCTATACAGCATTGGAAGCTATCAGTATTGACATGAAATAAAAAACACAATTTATCTCAGTTGAATCCTGTTTCAAAAACAACATTTAAGGATTTATCATTAAATATGTCCAAATTTAGTTTAGCATTTCAGAAATCTTTATATATATATCTTTTCTTATTTCTTATTATTATTATAAGCATATATATATATGTTCAGACACATGATAGCCAAATAGAATTTTTCATAAGAAACAATACCAAGAAGGTATTTATGTAGATTTAAATGTAAAACCCATTATTCGTTTTCTTTTTTTTGTTCATTTTATTATTATTATTATTATTATTATTATTATTATTATTATTATTATTATTATTATTATTATTATTATTATTATTATTATTATTATTATTATTATTATTATTATTATTATTATTATTATTATTATTATTATTATTATTATTATTATTATTATTATTATTATTATTATTATTTAAATAGAATAATGAGATTAAACTTCATCAATATAGTAATAAACAAATGACATGACATGAACATAATCTGTCTTTATGGATAGTAGGAAACTAACACATCCTCAAGCTTGGGTCAAAAAAGAAAAAGTTTGCATATTTATGAAGGAAAATTAGTAAAACGGGATATTTTTGTATGCGCGCACATATGACCAAAATGTTTTAAATTAAATCAAAACAAATGATTTATGGTATCCAGCGTTTGTTATATTTGGCAAAAAGATGACATTCTACTATATATTATGGATAAATATTCCTAATTATCTTTAATTTGTAATTTATTTTCTGTTTCTTTTTCTTTTATATATTATGTATATATTATATTTTTTTTATATCTTAACAATTTTAATTTTAATAATAACAACTAAGCATGCAAATGGATAAAGATTTACCACCATTACCACCACCAAAATCTTATATAAAAGGCGAAGGAAGTAGAGCAAATCATCCTTCAGAGTTATTTACTATGGAGATAGCATTTGATGATAGTAAGGTAGTTAAACCAAAACTGTCATATTTAGGAGAACTCAGTAATTTTCGTGGTGATATATTTGAAACTGATGAAATAGATGATTCAAAATTTACGAATCCATTTAGTTTCCGTCAGGACCCATCAATGACAAGGACGCAAGAATTATATCATTCTGATACTAGTGAGAAAGAATACGATTATAATGGTAGTAATAGTACAATGGAATCTAAAGAAATTGATCATAGCTTTGATAATTATCCTAAATTTTTAAGAACAACATTGGCATTAATAGGCAAAGAAAATGATGGGAGGATATTTACAAAATCAAAAGTAATTTATTTTATATTTATGTTCATATCTTTTGCTACTACTTTTATAATAGTAGTACTATTAGTATTCTACCTTTACTTGTTTGATAATACTAATGAATCCTTCCATACATTGGTGTTGCCGTTCGGAGTGTTTTTCATATACACAAAAATTTACGAATTTATCATCATAGTATATGGGCTAATATCCAAAAACAATACTCAATTTAGTGTACTTTTCTTTTTATTAACTGTGCTAACAATAGCAGATTCTTTACAGGCTGCTAGCTTGTTTGTTGGAGAAAAAAAGGTTTTGGAGGAAAGTTACAAACAATTCGTAGCCCAGTATGAAGCCACTATATCAACTAAAGTTTTAAAGGAATATTTCAATATGGAAATTTCTGATAATCTAGCTCTTATGTATAGATACATTCTAGTGGTTGTTGTTTTAATGGGTGTTTGTTTACTTTCACAATTATTAATTTGGGTATTTTTCATTGCTAAAGATTTAAATTGGAGAAATTTTAATAGCAGTTCAGTTGTCAGTTTCAGCGCTTCTAAAATATTAAACACCAAAGAAATTTTTAACTCTTTATTAATAGCGTCTCTTTGTATGACTCCTGTCTTGTTTGTGATTCCATATTTTTCATTCTCAGAAGTTGGCCCTTTTTTCACTTATACTTTAGTAATAGCCGGATTTCAACCAGTATTCACAATTATTAATTATTATTCTTACAAACACAAATGTTCATTGGGCTTAATGATATCAACTTTTAATATCGCAAATGTTATGTTTTTCTCTACTCAATCTACTTCAATGTTATTAATGTCGCAATTTTACCTTGTCGGGGTTACTCATTATATGATTTTCGGAACTGGGTTTTTAATTTTGATATTACTAGCTTATTACAATTGCCATAAATTATCAGAATGTCAAATGACATATGAAATCAGCTCTAAAAATATCAAAGTTGTGTTTTTAGTATTTTTAAATACAACTTTGCTATTATTTGTCATAGTTGATGTCATAACTTTAGATAAAATGAATGTAACTGGCGAGTCTAAATATTGTTCGAATTGGATGTATGCAATGATATTTAGTTTATTATACACAATGGTGGTATCTGTGGTTACATATTTCAATCCAACTTATTATTTGAATTTTGTTGCTATATATTGTATTTGGACCATAACCTCATTGATGCCATTATTCCAATTTGCTAATGTTTTCCCACTCACCAGACAATTATCTGATTATAGTTATCGTCAATCTATCCAATGCTTACTCATTACAATAATAGTGTTCTTCTGGATGATTAATACTTTAATTCTCACCCAATATTTGATTGCATATTCAAATTCTATGAAAGGCTTCAGAACCTTTACTATGGACAATGGCAAACAATTAGTGAATGCACAATATTCACATCAATTAAAACTACATTTTGTTGATCTTATTAAATTATTAACTTCGTTATTATTATTCAACACTTTCTTTTTTGCTATGCATTCGATTCAATTTATAACTTTTAATACCAGATACTGGACAATGGGGAAATTAACTAATGAATTTGGTATCGGTTTCATTTTCAACATTCTATTGTTTGGATTGTTAACATATATAATTATAAACTATTATTACCATTATCAAATCGGGATTAGTGTATCTATAGTCGTTAGTTATATATTCTATGGGTATCCTCTATATTCATTTGTTATTATTGCTAAAGCGCTCCCATCATACCAAAACATGCTAATTAATAATGAAGTATTACAATTTAATATTTCGGTGACATTATCAGCAGTTTTATTTTTCAGTTTGGTAACGTATACTGTAGTTGGAATTAAAGCATTGCTACTTTATAGATCGTTTTCAACTAAAAAATTAGAAAACATAT
>JAJMHY010000018.1:251161-263803 GCA_030583325.1 Saccharomycopsis selenospora
ATCCCTGATATCAATCAACAAAACATGTCTATTAGATAAATAGTAAATATAAATAAAGATAGTAATATTGAATATAAAATTTTAACGTTAGATAATGAAGATTGATGCTCTTAATATTATATCATTCATATGTGTACTTTTTTTAGGAATTTCCAGTGCATTCCCAGTACCTAGTGAATCGACACTTGAATCAATGAATATTGACCTCGCTAAAAGAGGGATGATAATGTTTGTTGGTTACAAAAACTATTTTTATCAATCAGATGTGAAGCGTATGCAAGATTATTATAAGAAAAAGAAAAAGAAAAAGAGTCAAATCAAAAAGTGAGCTTACAAAGATGATTAAAAAGCATCATTTAGCTATTAAAACCTATATTTTGATACTACATATGACCAAAGTGTTTTAAATTAAATCAAAACAAATGATTTATGGTATCCAGCGTTTGTTATATTTATCAAAAAGATGACATTCTACTATATATTGTGGATATATATTCTTAATTATCTTTAATTTGTAATTTATTTTCTTTTTCTTTTTCTCTTGTATATTATGTATATAATATATTTTTTTTATATCTTAACAATTTTAATTTTAATAATAACTAACAACTAAGCATGCAAATGGATAAAGATTTACCACCATTATCACAACTGAAATCTTATATAAAAGGCGAGGAAAATAGAGCAAATCATCCTTGAAAGTTATTCACTATGGAGATAGCATTTTATAGATATGCGTTATATATATGTCTTTACTTTTTTTATAAATTATTGATTATTATATATATAGCATCCACATGATAGGTACTACACATCAAATCGGAGTATTTTACTTAATAAGGGGAAATGGGGCAAAAGAAAAAAAAAAAAATTAAAAAAATATAATCCTTGATTATCCCTGATATCAATCAACAAAACATATTAGATAAATCGCAAATAGAAACAAAGATAGTAAAGTTGAATATAAAATTTCAAAGTTAAATAATGAAGATTGATGCTCTTAATATTATATCATTCATATGTGTACTTTTTTTAGGAATTTCCAGTGCATTCCCAGTACCTAGTGAAGCGACACTTGAATCAATGAATATTGACCTCACTAAAAGAGGGATGATAATGTATGTTGGTTATAGAGAGGGTTATTATAAAGGAATTGCTGAGCGTCTTCGAAAGTATATGAAGAAAAAGGGTCAAAACAAAAAGTGAGCTTATAAAGATGATTAACAAGCATCATTTAGCTACTAAAACCTATTTTTTATTTATCCTTCTTCTAATATCTTATTTTTCGTATTGAAAGCCTTGTACAGACAAATACTCCAATCCCTACTATTTATTTTCCAATTTTAGTAATGGGTACTTTTTACTATAATTATTTATAACAGCTCAATTATAATTTTCATATTTAATTAATTATTTTTATTTATGTAGCACAGCGAGATATTATAGTAACTAAATTTTATGTGATTTGCTTGAGTATTAACATATATAAAGTGATTGATTTAACTAAAGTCTTAAGTTAACTTTTAAGCTACACTTGAGAGTTATACTTAATATCAACAAATGGCATTAAATATATATGTATATGTTAAACCGCTTCAAATCGTTTCTAACTCTTTTTGAGGTTTACAAGCTTCTTCCAGTTCACGCTTTAGGTAAATACCTAGTTTCTAGTGTAGTGCGACCATTAAATAATATAAAAAATATCTGACGCTATACTCATAATATAAGTGCAGAATGAAACATATAAATACATATAATCTTTGTTAATAATTTAATTGGATGAAAATTTAACAAAATTTATTTTTTCACAATTTTGAAAAATTGACAAAAAAAAAAGAAAAAGTAAGATAAAAAAAAAAATTCAATATCTTAATAATAATATAAAGAGTGAAGCTTTAATTGATACACATATAATCTATTTAAGAGAGACTTACAAATAAACGTATGATATATCTTCAAAATGTTGAAAGTGGCAAGAATTAATTCTTTAAAATATAACCATAATTGTTCTAAACAATATTTCCATGTCTTTTCAAGAGCATTAAATGAAAAAGTTGCTAGTACTGCTGTTAAGAGTACACCAGTGAAGAAAACCCATCCAATAAGAAATTTCTTTTTGAAAGTTGGATTTTTTACAGTTGTTTTCTATGGTGCTGGAGCATATGCATCAATTAAGAATGATACAATAAATGATTATTTTACTGATTTTATTCCATTTGGTGATGAAGTAGTACAATTTGTGGAACAGAATCAACATTATGTCACTGATTATGATATTGATTCATTGAAAAATAAGGTCAATGAATTAAAGGAAAAGACAATTACAATACCTGTCGAAGGTGCTATTAGCGAAAAAGTCACTAGCGTCATTGAACAAGTTAAGACTCAAACATCTGATATTTTAGTTACTAAATCTCAAAAGGCCAAAGAGGTTGTCAGTGAAAGGGCTAATGAGGCAAAAACTAAAATCAGTGCTATTGTACCAAACTTAAACATTCAATTACCAAAGATTGATGCTAATAGTTCTCACCAAGAAATTAATAATGCTGTTGAATACTTGAATAATTTTGTTGATCTAGTCAATAGTGGTGAATTAGCAAGATCATCTTCCGCTAAAGTCAATGATGCTATTGTCTCAATTCATGGTTCTATTTCTGAACTTGCTGCAAAAGCAAAAGAATTAGAATTAACTAAGGCTGAATTATCAAACAAATTACGTGATGATATTACTAAAGAACAAGAATTACTTTATACCCAAAAGTATGAAGATGAAACTAAGAAATTAATTGCAGAATTCAATGACCAAGTCTCCCAAGTTAAAGCTAAATATGAAAAAAGTTTAGCCAAAGACATTGAAATTAGCAAAGCTAATTTAGAACTTGAAGTTCAAAATAAACTGAAAGCATTACAGATCGCTCAATTAAATGAATTAGAAAAGAAGATATCTGATAGCGTTGAACAAGAAAGAAATCATAGATTAAAACAATTAGATAAATTAGCTGCAAAAGTTGAAAAATTAGAAAAATTTGAAGTGGAATTATATGAAAATTTTCAAAATGTCAGTAAATACAATCAAATTTCTTCTATATTAACCAGCTTGAAGAAACTAGTTAATAGCCCAGAAACTTATCAAAACAAATTATATGCATTAAACCACGACTCAATCTTGGAAAAAATTAATAAATTAGAGGAACTTACCGCTAAAGATGATGATTTAATCTCTGTTTCTGTTAAAGCATTACCAATAAAAGAAATTAAAGAAACTGGTTTAATTTCAGACTCTCAATTACTTCAACGTTGGAATTTGTTAGTTCCAGAATTACGTTCTGCTTCTTTATTAGCTCCAAATGCTGGTATTCTTGGTCATATCACTGCAAGATTTGTTAGTTTATTCTTAATATCTAAAAACGGTAACATAGTTGCTCCAACCACTAATACCGATAATAAACTTTATGATGAAAAATTAGTTGGTAATGATATCGAATCTGTCATCTCGAAGGTTAACTATAATTTAACTAATGGTAATCTTGATAATGCTATTGAAATTGTTTCGGGATTGAGAGGGTGGACTAGAAAATTAGCTAACGATTGGTTAATAGAAGCTAGAAAGAAATTAGAAACTGAATTCCTCATTGATTTGATTGAAAATGAAATTAAATATTCTTATTAAATAAATTCCCTCACAAAAGTAAATATAATATAAAGTCTTAAACAAAACAAAACAAAAAAAAAAAAAAAAAAAAAATTTAAAAAAAAAAAAAAAAAAAAAAAAAAAAAAAAAAAGATTCTTCAAAAAGAAGAAAAGAACAAAACAAGACATTATTATTATTATATAATTGTTATTCCGAACTAATATACATTTTAAAATGAAAACACAAATAAAGAAATAAAAAAAGAACAATGTAAGTATTTTTTACTGAAGAAGGGTGTCACATTAACGTTCTAAATAAATATATATATGTTGTTGGCTAAAATGAGTATGTTATTAGTAAGTAATATCGTATATATATGTATGTACAGCTTTTAAATATTCTCTTTTTCTGCTCATTTTTATATGTTTATATATTAGTATAAATGTGATTTGTTACAGAGAAAAAAAGTGATATTAATTAATAATCTTCAAGACGATCTAACGCTGCTTTGATTTTCATTCCAGTTCTAGCACTTAATTCATAATCATCAGCATAATTCATTGATTTTTTCAACCATTCTTTTACTTCATTGGTACTATCAACACCTTTAATTTTCCAACAAAAAATTGCACGTTCATATAACGCAGTAGGGTATAAATAAGGATCGTCAGTTCTTTTAATGTATTTATACGGATCATTACCATTAAGAATGGCATCGTCATCATGGTCCGCAGATATTATCGTGATGATCTTATCTTTAATGACTTTTTGGTCTAATATTTTGACACCTTCTTTGAATCTACCCAATCGTCTTAATGCTAATGATTGTAAAAAATATCTAACCATTGATTCTGATTGTGTCTCTTCAATCAAGGAATAATTTTGCAGCTTGGTGTTCAAAGAATATTCAGAGTCAGCTTTGCCAGAGTATCCCAAAAGTTTCAAAGAAAGTTCCAAGTTTTCTTTATCCATTCTATTGAATGAATTCCAGAAATAGCTTAATTCATGAATTAAAGAGGTTCCAACGCAATCAGAAATTTCTAATTCTAAATTCTTTTCATGGATTTTATTCATCTTATCAACTTTTCTCATGACAAATTTATCAAATGGCATTTGTTTGTTTTGGAAGAAACCTTTCTTACCAGAATTTTGTAAATAAGTAGGAGCCTTTACAAGATATTCATTTGCCTTCTCCTTAAACCATTTTTCTTTCTTTTCAAGAGTCATATTGTTCTTTTTATCAGCTTCCGAAAGTGGATATATTCCTAATTTACTCATTCTGTAGCCTTCTAAGTAACAACAACCTGCAAGGAAGCAGTATAAACAATGTGACCAGGAATTCAAATCAATTAATCTCAAGAAAAATTCTGCAGCTCTTTCATATCTGTGTAAATACACTAATATCATAGCTTCGTCAAATACTAATAAAGCTTCAGCTTGTTTCATTTCAATCTTGGCATGATTCATTGAATCCATTAAAGCAACAGCTTCACTTAACTTACCTTGGCCAGCTAACATTCTACCTTCTTGCAATAACCAAAGTACCGATTGTGGGAAGTAAGCTCTATTTTTCAATAATTCAACTTCAAGTTTACGTCCAGGGTGTAAAAGTGTTGGCTCACCAGAGACCGTCATTGCCCTTGATTGAATCTTTTGTATATTATTGCCATGAACATTATCATCATTCTCCTCGGTGTCATTTTTACAATTAGTCGACGGAACATCAAAATCAGTATCAGTAAATTGGAATGGGCCATCATAAAATACAAGTAATCCTAGGGTGGCAATTCCTCCATGAATATTTCTTTCAGTGGTGGCATTCCATAACATAGTTAATCCAGTTTCTCTAGATCCTTTGAACCCAACAATATATAAAACTTTTCCAATAGCTGGTGGTATCAATGAAAGAACAACTTGCAAAATACCAAAGCAAAGATTTACACCTGAATGTATGAATTCTTCAACAGTATAATTTTCAGATTTATTCAAAATCGTTTCATGTAAATTTTCAACAAACTCTTGAGCCTTGTGATCAGAATCATCTTTTTCAAATCCAATATTTGCTCTTTGACGAGATTTAGCTGGAGAATCCATGACATTCAACCCATAATATCTAGTCTTTTTCAATTGATATATTTTCTCAGCTAGTTTAAGAACTTTAATATCGTTCTTTTGTTTATCAGTTAATTTTAAAGGAACTGCCTTGAAAATAATCTCTTTCTCATCTGAATTTATGCCAAGACTAGAAGTAGAACTATTAGCCACAGATGTGGCAGTAGTACTGCTTCCATTTTTGCTCTTCTTATTATTATTATTATCTTTTATACTCAAATCTGAGAAGGAATTAAATGTAGATGAAGAAACATTATAGTTACTATTTTCTAATACCAGTGTTGATGCATTTTTCTTTGGAGATAATTTTAAAGCTTTATGATGACTTTCTATAGAGCGGTTAATTTCATCTAATGTATGATAAGCTTTACGTAATTTATATAAAGCCTTTGCAGATTCAATGACACTTTCACTTAATAGCATGATTAAAGCATTTAATAAATTAGCCTCAGCATAAGTGACAGCATATTCGGTACCAGGTGGATAAATACTACTAGTTTTCAATTGGATTTTTTCATTATAGAGTTTCTTTTTATATGATAATTCTTCTGAATGACCTAAAGTAATTTGAGCTTTCTTCATAGTCTCTGGTTCAAAACCTAAAGTTGCCTCTATAAATTCAATAACTCCCAACCCCAAAGCAAATATTGGTTCAGCAGGGTCATTTTCTGTATTAGTGAGTATTTCTATACCTTTAGATGCCTGATCGTTTAGCACATAATCCATTGCAGTTAAAGTTAATTCAAAATTATGATACTGCTTTAATACTAATTCATTGCGGTAATCTTGATTGCCTGCTTGTAAATCCACTGCGCTTTCGGTTTTCTTTAACCCAAGAGCACGAAGCATAGTCTAAAGTTATGTTATGACAAGACAACTAAGAAAATATATGAGTAAAATTTATTAATAAATTGAAAATAAAATGCAATCTTCAAGATAATTTATATAAATAGGGAAAAAGAAGAAAAAGTGGCATATAAAAGTAAAATTAAATAATGATGTTGAAATTATAGATTTTATCTACTAAATTTTAAAATAATAGTATTTCTCGTGGAGATTTATTTCTGTCTTTTTCTGTCTTCTTTTTTTTTTTTATTTTGTTGTCGTTGTTTGTTGTCGTTGTTGTTTATTTGTTTGTTGTCGTTGTTGTTTTTTTTTTTTACACAATACTTGAAAAAATAATTTTAAATTCTTAAAAACAAAATAATATGTATAAATATGTGCTCGTATGTATTAATCATAATTTTGCGTTAATGTTAAAATTATCGCATTTTTCAATAATTATAGCAGATGCTCCACCACCACCATTACAAATAGCAGCAGCGCCAAACTTACCATTCTCTTGTTGCAAGATATTAATTAAAGAAACCACAATTCTACAGCCACTAGATCCTAATGCATGGCCTAATGCTACTGCTCCTCCATAGACATTAATTTTATCTTCAGGGATTTCTAACAATTTACCATTAACTATACCAACAACACTGAATGCCTCATTGAATTCAAAATAATCAATATCTTTAATACTAAATAAACCGCCATTATTTTCGCGAAACTTATTATCATAATTAGCATGTTTAATTGCAATTGGAATTGCCTTTGATGGTGCTGTAGTGAAATTTATAGGCTCTTTTTCAGCGTCACCCCAAGAAACTATTCTAGCTAATGGTTTAATAGAATGGTGAAGAGTTTTCAATTTACTTCCAGAAATTAAAATAACGGCAGAAGCACCGTCACTCATTGGTGAAGCGTTAGCAGCTGTTATAGTACCATCATCACTTTTACTTTTTGACGTAATAAATATTGGTTTCATTTTTTTGAAAGCTGATTTATTAAATCTTTTAATCTCTTCATCAACAGTAAATTGCTGTTGTTGGTTATTATTAGTAGTAGTAGTCTCAATTGGGCAAATTTCATTTTTGAATTTACCTAACTTAGTAGCCTTTATAGCTTTTTCATACGATTTAATTGCAAACGCATCTTGTTCTTCTCTAGAAATTGAATAGTCAAGAGAACATCTTTCCCCAGCGACACCCATAGCATACCCTTCATAGGCATCTGTTAATCCATCTCTAGCAATTCCATCGACAAGAATATTAGCTGTTCCAAATTTAATAGTTTTCCGAGAATTTGCTTGATTTTGAGTTTTACCATGGCGAATATTTTCTAAATAGTAAGGAGTATTAGACATTGATTCACAGCCTCCAGCAACGACAATATCAGCATGTCCAGTAATAATTGTTTGCGCAGCAATAATTATGGCTTTCATTCCTGATGCACATACTTTATTAATAGTAGTAGCTACAATATCGTCATTTAATCCAGCTAATTTTGCAACTTGCTTCGCAGGTGATTGGCCCAAGTTTGCCTGGAGTACTGATCCAAAATAGATTTCATTAATGTCCGATTTTTTAATTACCGGAAATACTTTATCAAGTGCACTTTTAACTGCAATTGCACCTAATTCGGTTGATTTCAAATGTGAAAGCTCACCCAAAAATGAACCTGTGGGTGTTCTTGAAGCCGAAATTATATAAACACTATCATCTATAATCATATTTTCCTTTATCTTTTTTTTTTTTGCTGATTATTTATAATGGTTAAAAATAATATTATAAATAAATCATAAGCAAAAAAAAAAGTAAAACTAAAAATGAAGAGTGAAATATCACTATATATATATATATATATATATATATAGTTTTTTGTTTTTGATTTTCTTCCTCCACAGTTTCCCCATGTAATGGAAAAAGGAAGAAAGAAAAATCTGCATCAAATATCCTATTTTAGTGCACGTCTCTCTTATTGAAGTTTTTTTTGTCTTATTATTATTTATATCATCTACCTATTTAGGAGAACTTGAATTAAAGATTATTAAATAATGCGATGTATAGTGGGAAAAATTGAATAGTTTATTAGCCGTATACAAGAAAACTGTTTACAAGATAGTTTTTTAATAAGAGACTAAATTCAAGTATTAACTATTATCACAAAAAATATATTTATATACAGGAACACAAAAATGAAAACCCCCCAAAATTGAAATAATAATTATTTAAATATAAAAACAAGTAGAAAAGACTAAGATAAAGGATAGAAAGATGAAAGAAAAAAAGGATGACATAATATGAATGAAACGAGCAGATTAATGCAGTGAATGAGTTTCTTTAGATTAAGATAAATTTATAATATAATTTTTTGTTTGTATGTTTAGTGTAAAAAGTCATGAGATTGGTATTATAGCAAAAGTTTTAGTAAAAGATTCATCATTATCTGATTATATTTCAATGCCATCTCCTAATGGTAAATCAGAATGTTCAACTTTTAATTTATGTAAAGTTTCTTTTGGAATTTCAGTTTCAGACTTTTTAGCTAATTGTTCATCATTTTTAATTTTATCAAAGTTGACTTCATCCAAAATCTTTTTCGCACCTCTATCAATTAACATTTGAGCTAAAACCTCGCCAACAGATTCACTGTCTCTAGTTAGATTTTTATCACTGATTTGTTTTGATAATTTATCTTCAACAAATTCTTTGCCATCTGGAGAAATGACAATAGCTTTTAAAGTCAAAAGACTAGTAGATTTATTGAAGCTAGTTTCAACACCAATAGGTACTGAACAACCACCTTCTAAAGTTCTCATTAATGCCCTTTCAGCTAAACAACAGACAGTAGCTTCTTTATCAGCAATTGTGTCTAAGATAGCTTTAATATATTGATTATTCTTCTTAATCTCAATTCCAAGAGCTCCTTGACCAACTGCATGGTACATACCAGAATTAGCTAAATTAAGAGTCATAGTGATTCTATCAGCTAAACCAAGACGCTTTAAACCAGCAGTAGCTAAAATGATACATTTGAAACTAGTTTCAGGGTCATCTAATTTGGCTAATCTAGTAATCACGTTACCGCGAATAACTTGAAATTTCAATTTTGGATAATTTTTCTTTAATTGAGCAGATCTTCTAATAGAAGAAGTACCAACAACTGAACCATCAGGCAATTCTTTCAAACTTTTATAGACAGAATCTTTAGCCATAACTAAAGCATCAGAAGGGTCTTCTCTTTTAGTGATACAACCTAATGAAAATTCGTTTGGTAATAAAGTAGGTAAATCTTTCAATGAGTGAACAACAAGGTCTAACTGTGGGAAAGGATGAATAGATTGCATTAATAAAATTTCAAGCTCTTTAGTCCATAAAGATTTACCACCGAATGAATATAACGGTACACTTTGAACTTTATCACCTAAAGTTGAAAATGCCAAAATATCTATATCAAACTTTGGGAACTTTTTCGCAATTTCAGCTTTAACCCATTCAGACTGAACAACAGCTAACTTTGATTTTCTACCACCAATATGAACTTTATGGCTCACTAATGGGTTATTCACATGTGGCATAGTCATTCTCGGGAAAGGTTATTTGTAATAAATAGTAATAGTAATGATGAATAATGAAAAACAAAAAAAAAAGCAAATTAATTAACAGCAGCTAAAGAAAATTTTTGTCTCGAAAGGAATTGATATAAATTTAGTGTTTTTATTGTTTTTTAATTGTATAATGATATGAATATAAAATATTATGAATAGATAATTGAAAAAAAAAAAAAAAGTAAAGGTAAATAAATAAATGATGTTAGAAATGAACAATCAACATAAAAGAATTAGAAGACTATAATTATCAAAATGTCCTGCAATGATAATATGAAGATGACTCGATAAATAAATAAAATAGAAATGCTTGAGAAAAAAATTTTTTTTTAATGAGGAATATTCTTAATTTTATATATTCGGAAAGATTAATAAATAAAAAAAAAAATTTTCTATTTTATTTTCTCTTTTTCACTCTATTTATTTTAATGGCAGATAATTATGATCCCTGGTTTTGCCGATGCTTTCGTCTCTTATTTTTAGTAATCTCTCAATTTTCATTCGATAATTGCGTAAAAAAAATAAATAAAATAAAAGCACAAAAAATTTTCACTTGATTTTTTTTTCTTTGATTTATGATTGATCAGAAGGAAAAGGTGTGAGAATTAGAAAAAAAATTATTGTTGATGGATGGTCAGAGATAAAAAAAAAAAATAAAATAAAAATAAAATAAATAATGATGATAATGATAATAATAATAATAATAATAATGGAATTTTAAGCGATTTATATATATCTTCTTTTTTCTTCTTTGAAAAAATGTTTAAAAATCATTTAATAAAAATACTGTTATTTTTAATTTAGTATTATTATTAGGATTCTTGTCCTTTTTAGCCTCTTCAATTCATGGTTGTTATATCTTATGGATAAACTTACTAATCTGAGGACCTATAAAAATTAAAAAATGTAGCTCAAAAAAAAAAGCAGAAAGAAAAAAAAAGAAACAACTTGCCGCATGTAAATAATACGGCCTCTTTCCAGAAGTCTATAAAGTTTTTGAAAGATAAAAGTGCATCTTTGCTTTGTAAAGATTATTTTTTCTGTATGTATTATTAATTTTCACCCACCTTTTTAACATTACATTTAATAATTTATTTTCTTTGAAATTTTTTATTTATTTATTTACTTACTGTACTTTCCTTACAATTATAATTATTTAATACGTAACTTTAATTATAGCTGATGCCTTTTCAAGAGTTCTGTCAATAATATGCAACCATTTAAATACTTCCTTGATATCTGAATCTTCGATTCCTTCATTTAATCCAGGGAAGGCCTGGCCTGCATATCCTGTGTTTCTCCCCGAGGCATATACGATATGTCTAAACCAAAATCTATTTTTAAGGCCTTTATAGTATAAAAATAATCTCTCAAAATATTTCAACTTTTTGTTAACTTTAACTATCAATCCAGTGTTTGTTAATTCTGCTTTATACTTATCAAAGGCCTTTGATTCTTCTTCAAACTTACTAACTGTTATTTTCACTCGCTCAATGAGTTGACCCAATGTTTCTTGCTTTTTGTTTTTATGGCTTTGCCATTTATGGTAGTTCTTACTATTACTAGAATGACATTTAGGTAATCTTAAATTAAATTCCTCTTCAAAAATTTTTTGCAATTCTTGATATTCCTCATCTTGTTTGACATCGGAAATTTCTTGTTTAATAGTTCTTAATTCTTCAATAGATAAGCTAGTTTGTAACCATTCTTCTGGAATACTATCAAGAGTTTTATAAAATAAAATTGATAAAACGTTAGCATTTTCTGACAAAGAAAATTCAATTAACTTAGTATCTGCTAATTCCATAGCAAGTAATCCTAAATATTGTGATACAGTATTATGAAACTTAAATCCAGGATCCCCAAATTTGCTCATCCAATGATAAGAATCATAATTAGAATGATAATGATATATGGCATCTTTATCTCTAGCTTGAAAGCCAAGATCAACTGATGGAATCCCTAAATGTTCAAAAAAAACTGTATAATCAGACCCACTACCTAAGATTCCAATAAACTTATGAAATTGGAAAAAATGTTCATAAAGACTAATAGTTTTACCTGTAGCTTCATCAGTTTTGGGATAATCAACTAATTTAGCTGTCTTTAATAATAATTTGTTTAATAATGGTGACGATTGAAGAGACAATACTGACCCTGTTGCTGCTACATCAACATTTAAATATGCGACAACTTTACGTTGTAATTCTCCATGATATAATTCTCCAAATTCTGTAGATCCTAACAAGGCATATTCTTCTCCATCCCATGATGCAAATTTAATAGTTCTTAAAGGCTTCCAACCATATTTAGTTTGTAGTTCATGTAAAGCTCTTATAATTTCTAAAACAGCTGATGTTCCTGAGTTTGGATCCCCGGCTCCTCCTTTGATCCATGCGTCTCTATGATTTCCAACAAGAATAACTTCATCTTTAATAACTCCTTCAATTTCTCCATAAATAT